>RRYC01000605.1:0-18049 GCA_004016185.1 Quambalaria eucalypti | reverse complement strand
TTTCGCCCACCGTCGTGCCCGGTCGCACCTCCCCGCGTGACCTCCCCCCGCCCCCCCGCCCCCGCCATCCGGCCCCACCCGCCCCCCTCCCGCCCCCCACCCAATCTCCCGTTCACACCAACCCGCCTGTCGCCAGCCGCGTATGTGGCGCGCACCCCCCCCAGTTGTCTCCTCTCCCTCTCCCCCCCCCCCCCGCCCCCCCTCCTCTCTCCCCCCGCCTCTCTCTCACCCCCCTCCCTACTCCCCCGTCGTAAACCCCATCGGCCCCTCAGGCGGGTCATACAACCGTGCAAAAGGCGCCCTCTCCGTGGGCTGCAGCCAATTACGCTCGTCGTACTGCGCAAGCGAGGGGGAACCTTCGATCATGTGGAATGTGTAGATGTAGCGCTGTGAGTGCGGGCGGGTGTGGGGGGGGAGGGGGAGGGGTGTGTCAGTGCCCGTCGGGACGTGATCTCGCCGCCCTGCACCCGCGCCCTCGCCCTCGCCACTCACACTCTTATCACTTAAATTCTTCTTACTCTGATGCAGGACCGAGCCGTGGATGAGTACGAGTGTCCCTCGCTTACACTCTGCAATGACTGCTTGGTCTTCGTCCCAGCGTGCCTCTTCCGCAGAAGCAGCAGCGTCGTCGTCCCCCCCAACAGGTACGAACGTCGTCCCCTGCTGTACGCCTCCCTCCGGGTCTCTCCTCACAAATCGCTTATCCACGCCGCGTGGCGTTCCGTACTTCTGCGTGATGCCCTCGTCCTCCCTCGGGCGGGGATGCGCGCTCTTTCCACCCTGCGCAGCGCCGCCCTCGCCCTCGCCCTCGCCCTTCGGCCAACGATGACTCCCCGGCAAAAAACTCAAACACCCATTCCCAATCGTACAATCCTCCAGCGCAAACCAAAACCCCACAGCCGAGGGCGGCTCCGTATAGAGGAACGTCGAGTCATTGTGATGTGGCACCGCCCCGCCAATAGCCGGCTGCTTGCATATAATCATACTCTGGAGGACGCGCGGGTCCTCATGCACGCCTAGACTCCGAGCGAGCGCCTGCAGTCGGGGGGAGAATGAAAAGGCATGAAAAACGGGATCGAGGAGGTGGAGTGCGTGGCCTACTTTATTTACGGCGCGGGAGGGCGGGACTTGCAGGGTGCCAGAGGGGGAGAGGGCCTCTTCCTCGAGGAAGAACCGCACTTTATCGCCGCTTTCTAGGAAGTACTTGTCGCCAACGTGTGCGGCTTCCGCAGAGTCGCCAGTGCTGAACTTTGTGAGGGGGTGACCCTCGATTTGGAAGTCGTCGACGATCTCGCGCGCCCTGGCGAGTGGCGTAGAAGGGTCAAAGAAGTCGGGGAGGAGGAGGTACCCGTCGCGATGGAATTGGTCGAGCTGGGCGGGGGTGAGTGCGCCGGTGGCGGCGTCTTGGGGTGGCGCTGGAGTTGAGCTTGGGGGGGACATGATGGGTGGAGAGCGGGGATGGGGTTGTGATTGCAAGGAGGGGAGACAACGAGCCAAGGGGCTTATCAATACCGTACGGCATACACGCACACGGCACGCGAGAGGTGGGGTGGTCAGTGCGCATTGGTCGGCGCGTCACGTGACGCTCGCGGCGATTCAAGTCTAAAGAATCCAATCAGTAACAAGTCAATCACAGCCTTTTGATCGCAGGTATCTTTTGGC
This sequence comes from Quambalaria eucalypti, assembly GCA_004016185.1. NCBI lineage: Eukaryota > Fungi > Basidiomycota > Exobasidiomycetes > Microstromatales > Quambalariaceae > Quambalaria > Quambalaria eucalypti. The sequence continues at coordinate 16,387 of RRYC01000605.1, read as the reverse complement.
ATTGTACGTTGCGCAGGTACCGCTGTGCGGGGTACGTTGCGCGTTGTCGTAAGCGAGGCGTGGGGGTGCGGTGCAATATACAGAGCAGAAGAAGCGAAGCGGGCAGGAACAAGCAAGGTAAGAGAGACGGGAGAGCGGGAGAGTACATACGGCTGCGAGGGCAACAACCGCGCCATTGCGCCGGGTCCGATCGCTGCTTGGCGGAACAGCGACCCGCCGGTATCCTCATAGCGAAATCTTTCCCAGGAATTTGGCGAGTGGGCTCTTCTGCTCCTCCTTTTGGCGGTCCTCCTCGTCCCACCGCTGCATGTCCTCTTCGATTTCGCGCACGCTGGACACAAAGTCCATTTCCGAGGCACGAACAATCTTTGTCTTCCAGAGGACCTTGAAGAAGACGTAGCCTACGGCGAACCACGCGAGGGGCAGGTAGTTGCTGAAGAATGTCGCCGAGTCCCACTCGCCCGGGCGGAAGGACTCCCAGCCGGAAAAGAGGAGCACGCACGTGAGGACGAGGAGCGTCCAGTAGGCGGATGCCTCGGTGATGCACGACTTCCAGGGGAGGGAGCTGTGCGGGATGCCCTGGGCACGCATGCCCGCGCGGAAGCGCAGGTAGGTAATGGCAATGGCCACCCAGGTGAGGAGACCCGAGAGCGCCGTGAGGTTGACGAGGAAGTCAAAGACGGTGCCGCTGCCGCTGCTGCTGCCCAGATAGGCCAGGCAGCCCACGAGCCAACAGACGAGGAGCGCCCAGTGCGGTACACCATTCTTGAGAGTGCGTGCAAAGAAGCGCGGCGCCTGGCCCTTTTCTGCCAGGGAGACGAGGGCGCGCGACGTCGTGTACAGGTCCGAGCAGCCCGCCGACAGGGCACTCGTCAGCACTGCCGCATTCACAATCGAAGGGAGAGCCTTGATCCCTGCTGCCTTGATGGCAATGACAAAGGGCGAGGCTGCTGCGGTGCTCTCGGTGCCGAGGCGTTCGTTGTTCGAGGGGACGATGAGGCCGATCATGAAGACGGCGAGGACTGGAAGGCGAGGAGAGATAGCGAGCGTTGGTGATTAGCTTTGCGCGATGATGAATGCAATAATCGTCCTCCACCCGCACGCGACTCACTGTAAAAGGCTGCAATTCGGATCCAGACGGTGCGGAGGCAGGTAGGCAGCACGCGCCTTGGGTTACGGCATTCGGCAGCGGCGAGTGCGAGCATCTCGGTACCAATCATGGAAAAGGAGGCCTGGGTGAGTACCTTGAAGAAGCCAAGGAAGCGTCCAGTGGAGCCCTCGATGTCGAGGTACTGTACGAATGGTCCAGGGTCGCGCCAGTACTGGAAACCAATGGACTGGCCATTGGGTCCGCCGCCGCAGGTGATGACGAGGGAGACGAGGATGAGGCCAATGATGGTAATGACCTTGATGGAGGCGAACCAGAACTCTGCCTCGCCATAGTACTTTGGACCAAAGACGTTGAGGAACATGACGACGACGGAGCCAATGGCGATCCATGCAGCCGGGTTGACGGTGTCGGTGTCGATCCAGTAGGAGACGAGGACGGCGGCTGCGCTGAGTTCGGCGGCGAGGATGAGCGTCCAGCAGGCGAGGTAGTTCCAGCCCATGACGGCGGAGAGGGCCGGGTCGACGAAGCGACCGGACAGACGGATGTGGCCGCCCGATACGGGAAGGAACGTGGTGAGCTCAGCGACTTGGAACATGATGGAGACGACGACGGTGGCGATGAGGGTGTAGCCGAGGAGGAGACCTAGGGGTCCACCGGCCTTGAGGGCATTGCCAACACCGAGGAAGATGCCCGTGCCAATGGCGGCGCCAATGGAGATGAAGACCAAGTGGCGCGGCTTGAGGTCACGCTTGAGGTTCGAGGCGTCGTACTCGCACTGACCGGCGGGCTGGTTGGGTGCGCCGGCAATGGTAGTGCGGGGTTTGCCCGACTCCCAGTCATGGGGCGAGCCGACGGATGCCTTTTCGACGTCGGCCATGGCGTGTGGTTAGGGGTGGGGGTGGTGGGGTCGGTGCTGGTGGTCGGGATGAGGGATGAAGGGAGGTGGGAAGCGGGAGGAGGAGGCGGGAAAAGGTGAGGAAAAGGGGAAAGGGGGCAAGTCACTCACTGGCCCGTCAGTACGTGTCTCCTATTTAAGTTTTTAGTCGTCGCCATCGTCCTGGTCGTCCATTGATTGGGAGGAAGATTGGCGTGCACATTGTGTTGTGTCTCTGACTGTGTGCCCGTACGGCCCTTGTGCCGCCTGTCCTGAATCAGTGCGACTCTGATGTCAAGGTGTGACTGAGAGAGAGGGATAGCAAGGAACCCGCCCCGCCTCGCCTGCTATCGCTGCGACGCGACTGCTGCTCCCGCCCTGCTGCGTGTGGCCCCGCGTCGTTGTCTCGAATGCACTTTTGCGTGCGCGTGCACCCGCTCCCGCCCACTGTATCTGGCAGCGCAGACGGCGGCTACCACGCAGACGCAACGCACCGCGGATGAATTGCTTGGCGGAGGCGGCCCTGCGCGCGGGGGGGAGCAACGGCGCAATCGGCGGCGACGGCGTTCGTGCGTGCGTGCGTGCGTGCGACGGCGCTCTGGCTGACCCTTCTCTCTCGCTTGTGTGTGTGTGCCTGCGTGTGTGTGACGGCAGTGACGACGCGACCGAATGCTGCGAACAGGTAGGTCACCGCTGCTGCCGTTGCTACTATTTCCACCCGTGGGACGGGTGACCCTGCGGCGTTGCGGCCCTTTGCCCACAACGACGACGACGGCGACGACGCCCCACCCCACGCCCCACGCCTCACGCCCCACGATGTCATTGCAATGGCCATGCAGTCGATAAGCAACGAACTCTTGTGCAATCAAGGTTCATCGAACTTCCTGTGCTAAAGTGGATCGTCAGTCTAACCGGAATTGGACTACTAGATTTGGCGTGGCCCGGCCCGCACACCCCTTTGTCTTGCCCGCCCGCCCGCGTCTCGCCCTCCCGCGTCTTGGCTTTGGGCTCGGGCGACTCGACGACGACGCAGGCGCGCGCGCGGGCTGGTCTGCTTCCGCCTCTGCGTCCGTGTGCGTGTGCGTGTCGCCCGCATTCAGTGCAGTGCAGTGCAAGTGCCACTAGTGCTCGGCCTCTATCTTATCAATTCAATTGGCGAGGTGAGACGACGACGCAGACGCAGCCCACCTTTCTGGACGCCAAGCACATCGTCGGACCATGGAATCAACACAAATTGTCAATCGCGTCGCATCGCATGATGGGCGAATGACTGACTGATTGACAACGACACGCCAAGGGTCCGGAAGAAGTGGTTGAGGTTGACGACATAAAAGCGGCAGCCCAAATTTTTGCTCAAATTCACAGTCAGCTCAGCCAAGCTTCAATCTCTTTCTTCCTATCCAAAGCGCGCGGGCATGTGTTCGCTGCTTCAACGGAGCGGAGTGGGAACAATACATAGCAATTGGGCTGCCGACCCGGCTGTTGAAGTTGAAATTGAGCCTATCTCGGATTGCCCCCTGCGCCGCCGCCGCCAACAAGGTCCGCTTCAGAAGGATCACCGCTATTTCGCCGGCCCCTTTGTGAGATTATGAGTTGGGCCGAGGCAACGACGGCTGGCACAGACCAGGGCCATTCACGCGTACCGTACGTGACAGCACCCCTTTGACTTCGGCAAGGGACACACAAAACAATGGATATCAGGTGTGTGTGACTAATTACACCAAGTAAATATTGGCGTGAACAATCACATGGTCTCTGATTTTGTATACACGCCGCACTTGCTGCCTTGCGTCGTGTCGTGTGACTCGGATCCCCTCCCGATCACATTTGGGGTGTCGCCGCAACCCGTCTCTCTTCGCGGGTGCGCACCTCTCCTCCCTTCTTTACTCTGCTCCTCCACTACCATACCGCAAACATTACGCTCACACCCCTTAGCCACCATCAGACTGCGCATACATTGGTCTCACACTCCTAGCCACCATCAGACCGCACATACATACATTGCACCCACCATGTCCACCCCCGCGCCCACCCCAAACCCCCGCCTGACACAAGCAGCCTACCAAGCCCTCCCCGGCGGCCCACTCGACATCAACAAGGCGCTGTACGACCGCATAGCCTCGGCGGAAAAGACGCTCGCACACCGCTTCGTCATTCCCATTCGAAGTGGACAGGCTTGGCACGTCAAGGCTGGGCAGGTGTGTCGCATCGTTGCGGAAGAGGGTGCGCAAGTGTGAGTACACGGGCAGTCGAGGAGCGGCGAGGCAGTCCAGCAAAGGTGCAACACCCGTGGCGAGGCTGGGCAGTAAGGCTGGTTGGTAGGATGGTGCACGTGCAGCACCGCGTCCCGGCGAATGCGCCGCCTGTAGGCGCGTGGCGTGGTGTCGGGCGTGGCTTGGCGTGGTGCAGGCCTCGCTTGCATCGACCCCTCCTCTTCGGCTGCTGCTTCACTTCTTCTTCTTCTTCCCCGTCTTCCTCCGCTCGATTCGTCGGTGCAGGGTTCGTCGACAGACGTGATATCATGCGGGGAAAAGACAGACTCAGGCGGGAAGGTGGGTGTACGCATGTATGCTGCGCCATGCGCTACAGTATGCTACACTGCATCATGCCACCCGCCGCGCTTCTCCGAGGTCCACAACGAGAATGAGAAGAGGAAGAAAACGATGCAGCGCACCGCCGCTTCCGCATGCCCAACCCCGCGCCCACGCCCATACCCACGCCCGCACCCAAAACCCAACCCAAAGTGTGGGGCCCCCACTCGGAGGTTTGTCTACGCGCGTGGGAAGAATGCGGGGCCTCCCTGTAGTTGGATTGGGCTGCGTCCGATCTTCTTGGGCTCCAGGGACGCGCAGCGCATGGCTGACGTTGCTCACTCTCTGCTGCACCCCACAAAACCCCCACATCCCCCTCCAAACCACCCCGTAATTCTCCGAACAACTCTTCTTCTTCACCTTCCCTCCTCGCCCCGCGCCCCGCGTCACCCTCACCAGCGGCGACCTCAACATCTGGCACGCGCACGACCCCCGCGAGCGCTTCTGGGCGTCGCGCACGCGGCAGCTTCAGCGCGCCCACGTCTCAGTGTACGACCGTCTCTGGAGCTGCCTCCCCTACCTCCGCCCTCTGTGCACCATCACAGGCGACTCCCTATGCGACTACGGGACGGGCTCGGGCGGGTCGGGCAAAGGCGGGGGAAAAGACGCAGAGGGCGGGCGCGTGCACGACCTCCTGGGTACGCGTTGTGACCCCTACGTGAACCGTATGCTCACGGGACAAGACTTTGACTATCACTGTCACTCGAATCTCGTGCGTGCCGTTGCGCCGCACGGCCTCGTCGAGAGTGACGTGCATGATGTGCTCAACGTGTTTCAATGCACGGGCTTGAACGCGCAGGACCAGTACTTTATGAAGACGTGTCCCGCGCAAAAGGGCGATTATTTCGAATTCTTTGCAGAGGTGGACCTCCTCTGTGCGCTGAGCACGTGCCCCGGTGGAGACCTCAGCAAGGCCATGTGGGGCGAGGGCGCACTGCCCGAGGGGGAAGATGACCCCACGCTAGAGTGCTGCCGCCCACTGGGGGTGGAAGTGTACGATATCAATACCGATAAGAAAGAGGCGGTGCTCGCTGGGTGGGAGAGCCCTAAACCGTACGGAGAGCTCTACAAGGGCGCGCATGGACTCAAGTGCGCGGGGTGGGGCAAGGGGAACGGCCAGTGAGCGAGGGCGGCAGGCGCCGCGAACGGGCGCGTTGACGTAGCACAATCACAGCATAGCATACAGCCTTGGATTACAGCCTTGGAAATCAGCATCCACGTAGCCAAGATTCTGAAGTAGCACTCGAGTGCAGATATTTGCCTTGGACGCAATGTATCTGTTCGGCTCCGCATCGTCACGTCAGCAAATAGCCAGGTCCAAAAGGAAAAGTCGAATTAGCAGTCCCGAGCTCGATGGGGAAAGTGCATTGCGGTAAGACCCGCCCCGGTGGGCGCTCTCAACCGCGAAATGTCATTGCTTGTCATGGCCAGCGACGGCTGACAAGGAGTAGGCAGATGCAGATGCAGGGTGCCGTCATGGAGGATTCAACCGTCCATCCGTCGAACGAGGCGGGACTGGCGGTGCGTTCTTGGATGCTAGGCAGGCTTGCATGGCAAATGTCTGCCTTTGTACCGCACTCCAGCCATCTGCGCTGGCGCTGGCAGGCGAGTTGCCCCCCTCCCCCCCCCCCTCCCCCTTCCGGCCCTCCTTCTCGAGCAGAGCACGCACGCAAGCCCGCTCACATAATCCCGCTATTCTGGCAGGCCGACCCCTTATGACACTTCACCGCCTCCCCACAAGTATTAACACTCTCCAAATGCACCGTCGTCGACCCCCTCCAAAACCGGTCCACCGTCCACGTATGATCCACCGTCTTGCCATTCCCGCACAAACGCCTAAACGTGGCTTCGCCCTTCCAGCCATTTTCGTAGGTCAAAGGCGTATGCCACTCGACTTCGGTGTTCCCGCCTGTGAATTTCTTGGCGGCTTCTCGCATGAGGGGACCGGTCTGCCCGATTTCGACGATTCCCCCCAGGGAGACTTTGACGCGGCAGATGCGGCAGTTGGTCTTTCTGGCCGTTGTGGGAGTGGTGCTGCTGGCGAGCAAGGTCGCGGCGAGGGCGAGGAACACGGCAGAGAAGCGCATGGTGAGGGTGGTGCGTGGTGGCGGGGCGGAGCGGTCACTTGACGTGGTGAAAGTCAGGTATTAATGGTATAAAGCAAATGAATGTAGTGAGAAGTGGCACGTGTTCGGCCTTGGTAGCGACAAAGGAGATACGCAGAGGGAGGAGTAGGAGGGTGGGATTTCCGGGGCAGCTGGGACACGAATGAGTTGATCTTTCTCTGGAATCAGTGGATCTACGCTGCCTTTTTGTACCCGTGTCTTGACCGCTACAGGACACGCCCCCACCTTCTCCGATATCTCTGCCATTGCCATTCCCATCCCTGCACGCTGGCAAAAGCGACTAGGTAGCTACGCCCAGGCACAATGCGCGTTGGCAAAGAATTGAGAGCGAAAGCAGCGCCAGATTATGTAAGTAACTTCAGGAACGACATCTGCGAAGGGTAGGTGCGTAGGGTTCGAGCAAGAAAGTCACTTCTGATATGCTGGCCGCAGAGCAAGGCGTCGTCGTCCTGCCTTGACTTCCGACCTTTTCCTGCTTACGCCACCTTTACGCCAACCTGACAATGGCAGGGAGGGTCGAGCAAAGTACCTACCGCGGCGCCGCAGGAAGAATGTTCGGAGGCCGAGGCGGGTGAGTTGGCAAGCAATGAAGTTGAGCGTTATGACCAGAGGTCGCGAAGCCAGCGCTGGCAGCCGAGGCGTCACCGTTGGCACGAACCCGCCGCACGACGTGGCAATATGACGATACACAAAAACGCTGGCGTCCGAACGTCGGGGAGAGGGCATCATAATCACCTCATGCCAGGAAAGAAAGTCAAACATCGAGTCAGGAATGTCTACTATTGAGTGAGAAACAGCGACGATCGAATGAAGGAAGACGAAGAAGAACGTCGAAGAAGAAAAGGGAAACATCGCGGCGACAATTCCCATACAACGTGAAGAATCCCATGCTTGTCGGTGGACTTCTCGGTCTGCTTCGAGATCGCGATTCCTCGTTACCCCAGAAACCCGTCTCCAATTCCCTTCCGTGCCGTCTCTCCCAATCTGACTGCATCGACCGTCAGTGCAGCCCAAGCGCCCTCTTGATGTCCTTTCCCATCCCTCCAAACAGGCTACCCTGGGCCTCGCGCACGGCCAGACGCGCACGCGGAGCCAACAGGTCTGCGTTTTGGGCCTGCGGGCTCCGCTTGTGGCCGGGAGCTTCTTCGCGCCTCTTACCTGGCTTGAAGTCGAACCTCGCGCTCTCGAAGCGGGATGACGCGATGCTGGACGTCGGGGACCATCCACCACTGCTGCTGTCCCATGGAGGCGTCTGGGGGCCATCAGCGAGGTCCTTCGAGTCGGGATCGCCATGTGCTGCCTGGAAGGCGTGTGGATTTTCCGGTGTTGGAGCGCCTGTGTGGCGTTCAATCTCAACGGGTTTCTCGGTAACGGGCGGAGGGGAGCTGGGGCCCGATGAGCCACCCGAACGCGAGGGACTACCGGGAAGGAACTGCTCAGTGCCGCCGGGCGGGTAGGCTCCACGACCACGGCCAGGTCCCGTGCGCGTCGTCGCCGCCTGGAGCTGCGCATGGAGTCCTTGCATTTGTGCCAAGCGGGTGTTGCCTTGCCTTTGAGGAGCTGGCTGCCCTTGCGTTCGCTCCAAGCCGTGTTCCTGGGCAGTGCCACCGGCGGTGGCCGGCGCGGGGTGGGCGACGGCGCCAGGAACAGCGCCAGGAGCAGCGCCAGGAACAGCGCCTGGCTGGTGCTGCGGGGCCGGGAGAGCCGGGTGCGCCGGGTGAGCCGGGTGGGCAGCGCCGCCTGTCTGTGGACGCAGGCAGCTATTACATATCCCTCTGCGGTGAATTGAATCAGAGGTGTCGTGCAGCGTGTCCTCGGCGCTCTCGGCGCCATTGTTGCCTGCGCTGCGGGAGCCAGACGTCCTATACTCATCGGTCCGGGCCGCAGCCGCGACATCACCGCCTTCGATGGCCCGCTTCGGCTTGGAAGGAGAGCCTGGTTTGCTTGCCGATGCAGGCGAGGTCCCTCCACTCCATGCAGGCGGACTCTCAATTGTGTTGTGGGCACCGGGCATGTTTTCAAAGCCGTGAATCGCCGAAAACCAGTGAGGCTCGAGTTCCCCCTCAGAGTGCTGACTGCTGTGAGCAGGACTTGCTTGGCCACTGCCCGTCCCCTGAGCAGTGCCCGTCCCCTGAGGAGCGGGACGGACAGTCGCAACGGGGGGGCGAGCGGCGTGGTGTGCAAGCTCCCTGGGTGGCGGACTCGAGTCGTGAGGGAAGGTTGCAGACGAGGAAGGAGGTCGCCATTGAAGATTGGCGGGCAGGGCTGGATACCGGCTCGGTACCCGAGTTTGTGGTTGCCGCATAGGATGGTTCGGCACAGCGGGTCGGTCCGCGTCTGGACGCACGCATGACTTGCAATTCCCGCGCCGATCGAGGTCAATGCTCGCGTCCTCAGGGTCTCGAGGAGCGGGCGCAGCCGCGAGCTCTTCGCCTTCGATCGTTCGCTTGTGCTTGGCAGGAGAGCCGGGAGTGAGCGAATGCACGGAAGATGCAGGTGACGCCGAGCCGCTGAGATGAGGAGGGGTAACAGCAACAGCGCCTTCCACTGCAAAGCCATCTTTGGAGAAGATTGCGTGTGGATTTGTCGGGCTAGTGCTTTCTGCACTGCGAGAAGGCCCGGCAACATGCACTGGGCTATCAGGGGCTGAGGGCGATGGGCTTGAGACGGTACGGCGAGGAACGCCGTGAAAGGGATACAGTTGAGACGGACGGAGCTTCCGCCAGGTAGGAAGTGGCTCTTCCTGCGGCCGTTGCGCTCCAATCCGCTGCACCTCAGGTATCTGATGGGTGTGTGTCTGTTGGGTGCTGCCACGCATACAAGACTTGCAGAGCCCCCGCGTTTCCAGAGAGGAGCTCTCATCCAGCGCGCGATCGTTCTCCTCGGAGCGCCTTGAATGCCGTCCAGGTGACCCTCGCCCAGGAGACCTTTCCGAAGTCTGTCTCGCCGCGTTGCCGAGGGGAGATCTTGGAGGCATCTGCTTCTGCTTGTGCCCAAGCTCGTGGTCCAGGTCTTCCGGCCTGGGGCTGTGATTAATGAGCGGACTTGACGCGGGGGAGGATCCGTAGCTACTGTCCCAGGGAGGGGTGACGGGTCCCTTGGCGACGTCTTTTGAATTTGGGTGACCGTGTGCGAACGAGAACGAGCGGGCGGCCTCTAGTTGAGCAACGCTTCCAGCTGGAGAGGCCGACGGACTGCTGGGAGAGCGGGCGGGCAAGCGGGCGGGCGGGAGTTGAAACGGTAGAGTCCCGATGACATGAGGGCTTCCGATTTCAGGAGTATGGTATGGCTCCACCTCGTCGTGTCCTTCACGGCGCACGCAGCTCCCGCGCAAGCGGCTTTTGGCGGCACCCCTTTTGTCGAGAGGGTCCAGGTCAGCACTCGTCGAAGCGTACTGCAACGTCCTGTCTTGCGCCGGCTCGCGTCCGTGTGGTGAATCCCTCGCGCTGCGAGGAGAGTGTGGCCCTGACGCTGCTGAAGCCTCCCCGCCACTGTCATATGGAGGGGTGACAGGCCCTTTGGCGACATCCTTTTCGTCTGGGTGACCATGTGCCGCAGAGAAGGCCTGACGGCCCCGTGGACTGACCGACGTAGGAGCTGTCGAGATGGTCCTCACGTTAGAAGATGAGGCACCACCTTTGGCGGCATTGGCCTCTCTGGCGGCTTGGGCAATCCTTCTGGCCTCGGCATTCGCTGCCAGCAAGGTTGGGCGCATGAAGTTGTTCAAGCGAATCTGTGCAGGATTCTGAAGGAGCGGATTCGGACGTGGGGGACTGTGCCCGACTGGAGAGACCGACCCACTGCGAAAGTCGCTCGAGTGTGTAGACACAGTCGAAATAGAGCCCCAGGAGGGCTGCGGGGAGGCACCGTGTTGTGCGCTTCCGCTAGCGTGACTATGGTTCGGGTTTACCGGATGACCGCCGCCGCAAAGCCCGCGCAAGCAGCTCATGATACCTCGTTTGTCAAGAGGGTCCGAGCCGGCACTCGTCGAGGTGTACTGCAACGACCTTGAGGACACAGGTGACGCCGAGCCGTTGAGTCGAGCAGGGATAACATCAGATCGCTTAGATTCCCGTTGAGGAGACTTGTCGCGCGCTTGCGCCGGCTCGCGTCCGTGTGGTGGACCCCTCGCACCGTGAGGAGAACTTGGCCCTGACGCTGCTGAAGCCTCCCCGCCACTGTCATATGGAGGGGTGACGGGCCCGTCGGCGACATCTTTTTCGTCTGGTTGTCCATGTGCTGCAGAGAAGGCGTGGCGGCCCTGTGGACTGGTCGGCGCAGGAGCTGTCGAGGTGAGCTTTGGTTTCGCCTCAGAAGATGACGCAGCACTTCTGGCGGCTTGGGCAATCCTCCTGGCCTCTGCGTTCACTTCCAGCAAGGTTGCGCGCATGGAATTGGTCACGCGAATTTGCTCAGGATTCTGATGGAACGGATGCAGACGGGCAGGACTGCGTGCGTCTGGAGAGGTCGATGCACTGCTATGAGAGCTGTGCTGACTTGAAGAGACCGACGAGGGAGAGGCCATGGGGGAGAAGTGCGGGGACTGACCCTGTTGTGCGCCTCCGCTCACCGGACTGTGATTTGGATCAACCTGATGATTCCCGCCGCAGCCTCCGCGCAAGCAACTCTTGACGGCACCTCTTTTGTCAGGAGGGTCCGAGCCGGCACTCGTCGAGCGCTTGTGGAGAGCGCTTCCGTGCTCCGAGGACCGCGGGCTCCATTGTTGCTCGGAAGAATGATGTGACGCGGGCGAGGCCACACTGTGTTGCGACGCCCTCGAGGACGCAGGGGACGTCGTGACGCTTCCGTGAGGAGGGCTGACGGCATCACCGTGCACATCGAAGCCATGCACTGCGGCTTTCGCCTTTGGCGAGTCGGGGTCGTGGCCTGGGCTGTGATTCCACGGGCCAGACGTACTCGCAAGAGGTCCCTTGGCGTTTCCCAGCGTCTTCAACGGCAGAGCCGGCCCTTCATACACCAGAGGTGGACTGTGTGAACCTGCGGCTGCTCCGTGCGTCGCCGCCGCCGCCGGCGCCGCGACGTGGTGCACTGGTCCCTCAGGAAAGGGGTCGATCCAGAAGACCGGGAGGTCATTGGAACCGGTGCTGGACCGGCCCGGAGATACGTTTTGGCCATGAACAGACGAAGCGTGTTGCGAGGCGGGGGATCCCCCGGGGTGGAAAGTGAAACTGCCCGAACTCTCAGACCCGCCTCGAAGACAGCTAGGGCAGCCTCCTCTTTTGTCGAGGGCAGAGTCGTCGTCTGCGGCACGCTTGTGGATAGGGCTCCCATTTCCGGTCGAGTGGACAGGGCTCCCCTTTTCGGGTGAGTGGAAGTGCGGAGAACCGGGTGGGGTGGCACCATATGATGTCCAGGGACTCTCTTGCGGAGGCGTCTCTGCCTTTGCGCCCTTGGCGCCTGACTTTGTCCCGCCATGGGCAGCCTGGAATGCGTTGGGCGTTCGCGGACTACTTGCGGTCGAATGATGAGCGGGCAACGCATTGTAGGCAGAGCTGTGTGTAGAAGTGGACGAGGGGCTCCAGTGGTCCGCGGGAAAATGATTGTCGTGAGAAACCTCGACATGGTAGGGCTGGTTTTGACGCGCCGGACTGCTAGGCCCCGAGGCCGAGATTTCCGTGATGCGAGGGGCCCCGGCGACTTGTTCCGGGCTATGGTGTGATGCAGTGTGTGAACTGTGAGGGCTTTCCACGAGGTATTGCGGCTGGACGTGAACACCGGGCGCGTATTGCGTAGGGCTATGAACGGCCGGCGTATGCGTGCCACATCCACCCGTGAGGCAACTGAACTTGATGCCCCGCTTGTGGGGAGGGGTGGAAGACCCGCTACCACCATGTCGCGTAGGCGAACGCCCGCGGTTGTTGGAAGACGAAGCCGATCCCTTGTGCCCCCGCCCAGGTCCACGAGAAGATTCTGCACCGTCGTGCCCACGAGATGGCCCAGCCCCCTGCTCTATGTTGTGAGTGGCCGCAGCATGAGCGCGAGGGGAGTGTTGGCGGGGTGGCTGTTGGTTCCCCCGTTGCTGTTGTTGTTGCTGCTGTTGCTGCTGTTGCTGCTGTTGCTGCTGTTGCTGTTGTCCCTGTTGCGGTTGGTGTTGCTGCTCTTGGCGTTGCTGGTGCTGGTGCTGGTGCTGCACGGCAGGAAGCCCCGCGCCAACGTGGGCCATTTGCCCGTGGTGTGCCTCAGCTGCCCCACCGGCGTGGTGTTGATTCCCATTGCCGTTGTGAGCAGGCACGTGATTTCCGTTGGGATGGTGGGCATGCCCATTGGGCGCGGGTAGTCCCAAGATACCGGGTGTCTCCAGGGCGTGCTGCGCGGGGGGCAAATACGCAGGCGGTACCCAGGCTCCCCGGCGTAGTACACCGGCAGAGTCATAGACCTCGGCATCTCCATTCTCGATGGAGCGCGCGTGTGGCTGGTGGCCGTGGCCGTTGCCAGCAGGCTCGTCGACAAAGGGGTGCCAGTGCAGGTGCGCTGCGTCTCCATTGGGGACGACGTTGCCGTGCGGGTGAACGTTGATGGGTTCATGGTGCACCTCGCCGCCTGCAGCATGCCCGGCGTGTCCCGCGGCCGGCTGGTGCTGTTGCGGGTGTTGCTGAGCGTGAACCTGGGCGTGTGCCTGCGCTTGGTGGACGTTGTGAACCTGACCCTCATGTGCATGGTGCGGGCCTGCTTGCTCTTGGTGCTGTCCATGGTGCTCGTGTCCTTGTCCGTGCTGGCCATGACCTTGACCATGTTGCTCGCCATGAGCGGGCTGGCCGTGTCCTTGCACTTGTGCTTGGCCCTGTTGTCCGTGCGCTTGGCCGTGTTGTCCATGCCCTTGTCCATGGGCTTGACCGTGCTGCTGCTGCTCATGGTGCTGCTGCTGGCCTCCGAGGCAAGATGGACAATTTCCGCGCTTGACTTCTGGCTCGTGTTGCGCCACCGAGTCGTCTTCGTCGAGTGCGCGATGCGACGGTCCAGCCCCGCTTGGGCCTGCGTACTGATGAGACGGGCCGGCGACGCCTGATCCAGTACGCACAAGCGATGGCCCGGCCACGTGGGCTGGATCGCCGGCCACAGCATGCGCAGGAGGTGGAACAACATGGGCCTGGACGGCATTGCCAGGGTTGGGCACAGCGTTGCCATGGTTGGGCGCAATGGGAAGATGAGCGCCGCCATTGGCAGCAGCAGCAGCAGCAGCAACATTCGCAGGATTCGCCGGATGCTGGTGCATCTGAACGTGATGCCATCCATTTGGAATGTCGTGAAGCCGTGGATAGTCGGGGACCGCGTGATTCTCGGCAATTGGCGGAGCTTGATGATTCCACGGTGCTGCTTGTCCACCGGCCCTGTGTCCAAACACACCGCCGGCGCAGAGCCTTGATATCCCGCACCCTCGCTTCTCGCTGGACGAAGCGTCCGCTGTGTCGAACGAGGACGCAACCGGCGAAGAAGGCTCACTGGCGGCGCGCCGAGGAGAAGCGCTCGCGGTTTGATCTTCAGCTCGAGGGGAAGACGGTGCGGAGAAGAAGCCTTCCGAGGTTGATCCTGCACTTGCGGGAGGGAGCCACAACGAGCGCTCCGGGAGAGCTGATGCAGGACCTGCAGAACGCAGGGCAGCAGGCTCGATCGATTGCTCAGACATCTGCTCTCCAAGATCGGCCTCCCCTCGCTTGTGGTTGGGCGAAGCGAGCCCGCTATTGCCTTGTGAGATCGACGAGCTGCTATCTCGAGGAGGCGAGACTGGGTCTCCCGCGTATCCAAATCCCACTCTTTGTGCACCATGAGGTGCATACGTGCCGGCCGGGCGCTCGGGGCTGCCAAGCAGTGGTGAGGATACAGGTGCAGTCATGCCATTGCGAGTCGGGCTTTCGTGCGTGCGGGGCAACCCACTCAGATATCCACCCGTTGGCAAGATATTAGGTTGACGCGGCGTCGTCGGCTGGTGGACGGTTGGTGCAAGTGCTTGATGCAACAGCTGTTCCTGCGTCGGACCTCGGGAGGGCGCCGCGTGCACGAGAGAGTCTGCGTCGGTGACCCTACTGCCCGTCGGGGACGATGGATTTCGGGAGCGAGTGGGGCGCATGCAACTCTTGCACGCTCCTCGCGACTCTGGCGAGGGGTCCGCTTCTACAAGGTCAGAAGAGCGGACCAAGATGGGAGCGCCCGTAGCGGCGGCGGCAAGACCACGGACCGAGTTGTGCACGTATCCTTCGAGGGCGCGACCTGGTAAACCCACGGTACGAATGACGAGTCCATCGCGACGCTTCGGGACGGGCAGCGCCACGACGGTGCCGAGGGAGAGAATGAGACCGATGGGGCCTACGGCGACTTTCATGGTGTCGATTCGATGTCGGCTTGGAGATGTGGTCCGTTCGAAGTAAATGCAGCGAATGCCAGCCTCGAACGACTGAGCGGAGGAAGTGGCGAGTGGTGGACAGGCGAGTGGAAAGTCTCAAAGAGTAAACCCCGTAATTCGGTAGCCGGCGAGGTTGCGAGGTCGTTGCGCTGCGTGAAGAGTCGAGCGGCAAATGTCAAAGGACCAGCTTCGTGACTTGATGCTCAGCGGAGTCGCGGGAGCAGCGGCGTTGGGTCAAAAATTCGGTTGGCGAGCCGTGCGAGTGTTGAGGTCCAGCTCCTTCACTCCAGCGTCGATGTGGTGGCGGTTAATTCGGTAGGTTGCAGTGTTCTGTCGAGGTTGCGGCGAGTAGTAGGAAGCGCAGCGTCAAGTCGAGGAGAAGCAGTGTCGTGTCTTCGTAGTGGCGAGATGAAAAGTCAAAAGCTAAAAGTCACAGTCGTCGAAGAACCGGCTTCGAGTCTGTGGGAGTTGAAGTGGTAGTTGGGCTTGCAGAGTCGTCGTGAGCGGGGGTGGGGCTAGAAGGGGGAAGAGAGAAACAGGCTGCACAATGTCGGCGGGAGCTTATATACTCCTTTTCCCATCCCGCACGCATATAGCCACCCGCGCAACTTCAAAGCCAGGGACGATGACTGCGCCGATTTGATGAAGGCTTGGCGAGGCGCACGCCGCCGATGACGGCAGAAACGGAAACCAAAACTGTTGCGGGCAGCAGCCAGCGCAGCCGTTGGCGCCCAGCCCGACCCGACCGGATTTGCGACTACCTGAAGCCGCACCCCCTCGCTGACGATTGCATGGCGCAATGTGCGTACGCTGGCACTCGAACCATGACCCAGCCGGAATTGTTTGGGTTTCGCGGGGCTGGTGAGGGCAACAAAGGCTAGAATCAGCATTGAAGCAATGTTGCGCCAACGGCGAACGCTGCGGGGTCAACGGCGAACGCCTCCTCTGGGGTGTCGGGCCTCTTGGGCGTGTAGGCCTCTTTTGGGCGCTATATTGAGGATCTAGGAACATTGCCTGTCTTTGCTGCTGATAGACGTCATTGCGTGCGGAGGGGCGGGCGGCGTCAATGGGCGCATATAGTGATGGGGGCGTCTGGGAGGGGGGGGGGGGGGGGGGGGGGGGTGGGGCAACCCGGGGGCGGTCGCAAAGAAGAAGTCCACGGGGTGGGTTTGAATCGGGGGTTTCGTTTTCGGGCTGACCAAGGGGGCCCGGTGTGCGTTGGCCAAACGATGGCGGGGGGGGGGAGGGTTTGAAAAAAGATGGGGGGGGGGGTTTTGGGGGAGGGGGGCGGTTAAAGCGCCCCTTTGGCGCCCGCCCCCCCCGGCC
>RRYC01000604.1:0-13539 GCA_004016185.1 Quambalaria eucalypti | reverse complement strand
ATCCGGCGGGGGGGGGGGGGGGGGGGCGGGGACGTTGTTGTTCTGTGCGCCCGTGTCGGAGTCGGAGTTGGGTCTCAGACAGACAGACACAGAGGTGTTTCGCTGCGGGGCGCCTGGCGGGGCGCGGTGGGCGTCGCTTCGAGACACGGACAGAGGGGGGAGGCGGGACAAGCGCGGCGGTGGGCCGAGTGTGCGTTGCCGACTTTGCCCCTCTTCCTCCCCTCTACCGCCCGGCCTTGCCGCCGACCCCTGGCGTTGAGGCACGTCGTCCGCGCGGCCGCGATATGCGATATTGTATGGGAGCGAGGTCGAGCGGATGGAGTTTCGCTGTCCTGACGTCGAGCGTCTGCCGGCCGTGAACGCGACGCGGCTCAGACTCCTCGCGGTGCCGGCCGGCCCTGGATAGATCATCGAACGTCGAAAGACTCTGTGCAGTCGTCTAAGCAAGTGGACTGGTCATATCTGCGTGCATGCTGCCTCTGGTCGTAGTGGCGGGGTGGTGGTATTGGCGCTGACACAGTCGGTGGGTCGGACCGAATGTTGTCGTTTGTGCGTTCGTTGTTGACGGCTTTGCTGCGTTTCTCCCTGTGGGGTGACGAAACAAGGGGCAGCGGGCATCGCCCCGCGCGTTGAACGATCGCAGCAGACACTGCTCAAGCGCCCTCCCATCCCGCAACTGCGCCCCGCAAGTTGCTCCCCTGCGGGCGGCCTAGCACGGTTAGGATGCCGATCCGCCGGCAGATTGCCTGTCCCCGCTGCCCGCGCTCAGCTTTCCCTCTCCGCCTTCTTTGTCCTGCACGGCGAGCTATTCTCAGCGGGCCGCCGCTCAACCACCGCAAGTCGCAATCCGTTGCAACTGACGCGCGCGCGCGCCGTCACCAGTCAAGTCGCCGTTGGGCCAGTTGCCTCTCGTCGCTGGTGCTGCGTTTTCCGCGCGCAGCAGTGTCCTCGCTGAGCCTATTTTCTGACTTGTCCCAAAGTGGCGAGTGAGTCGCGAGTCGCGAGTCGCAGGCACGTGATCCAGGCGAGGTAGCAGGTCGGTCTACCGATGGCCCGGAATGGCCAGCCAGCCAGCTCAGGTGGGTTGGGTGTATCGATGGATGGTCGGTCGGTTGAAAGGTAATTGTACTTTATCCTTGCAGGAGAGAAAATCTTGTCAACTCATTCGTCGCAGCATAGAAGTCGGCCCTGTCAGCCCTGGTGTTTGCCGCTATCCACCCCGCTGCGTCTACCCTTCGCTTGGCGTGGCGTTCTTCGCGGTCGCACGTGTAGATGGCCGATGGCAAGCCATGAAGCGACTTGGCCGTCATCATCATTCGATGTCCTCCCCGGCCTTTGCAATTGCTCGTCGTCCGACGTCACCGCCGGCTTCTATTTTGCATCGCTCCCGCCGTCACCTGGAATGGAAGTTGATGATTGATTGCGTCGTCCGACATCTTGGAACGAAGCGGTGCCAAGCGAGTCGCTGACGCTGACCTGAGACTGAGATGTTTGGTCCGCATACACAGAAGCCTTGATTCCAATTGCTTCCGATTTGCAACTGTCAGTCGAGTTGGCGAAGCAGTCCGAGTAAGCCGTTGTTGTCATTCCCGTAGAATTTCGTCGAGACATTGATGCACTCCCGAGGGACGCTACCGACCTTAACTACATCTTGGTGCTGTTGCGGGTGCCTCGATATGCCATGAGTTCCTATCCAACAGGCACTGCGATGCGATGCCCGTACGTGCGCCGAAGTTCATCAAACAAACTTCCGATTCCAATGCGTGGGTATGACGTCGGGGATTCGCCTGCTCGAGCGTCAGACGGGGGTCTGGGCAGGCGGTCGACCCTCTGCTGTAGGTCAAGTACCCGACATGACGTTCCCGTGCGGCCGTACCGACATTACACCAAGGTTCGTCAAAAGGCTGCGGAAAGTGTGCTACATTTCGCGACAAGTTGGAAAGAAGCCTTTGTCATCTCACATCGGCAGGCCCACGGCGCTACAGCCCTCGCATACACATTGTGAAGCATTGTCATTTCCGCGCATTCAATGAAGGCGGCAGCGAAGCCTGGAAGCCTCGTCTGTCAGCTATGGACACCCGCGCCTCGACAGCCAAACGAGTATTGCACGTCTGCTCTTCGGGTGCGCAATCTAGGTGGAATTGCGTGAGCTCAGCGTCGATGACCCAATGATGTGTGCAATATGCCCATGCGATTCTCGGCGCTGGAACTTCGAAAGCGCTGGGTAGCGCGCAGCGCTTGCATCGCTGACCTGTGGTTTACGAGCAGTAGGCACTGCGCAATCGATGAGGCCCCAGCAGCGAACTTGTACGACTTCAATCTGGTTCCTCTGGGGGTACGAGTGGCTCGCCATCCCAATTGGACTGCGGCCATGGATGACGGATACAGAATATATTGGACAGCATACACTCAGCCAGACCCGGAGCCGGCAGCCGACCGGGGCCGCGCGCGCCCTGTGGCCCTGCTTGTAAGTGATCAGGCTGGCCGGTGGAGAAAGAAATTGTGGGGCTCGGGTCTTGAAGCCGAGGGCGGTGAGGTGATTCGAAGCGAATAAATGCTCTCTGTGTGCTCCTGTTGCACCTCACTGACGCTCACGGAGGTCCACCCATGGCAAGGGCGGGGGCGGGTCATCGCAGCATTGATTCGACCTGGGTATGTGGTCCCTGCACCGGCGCTGGTCCAGCAGCGCCATCATTCGATCATTGTATTGTACTACCGGGCCGGCTGGCAATTTGGCTCGCGCTGTGCCCTGCAAGGAACCTCTGTCGAGGCCTGGACTTGCAAGATGGCCCAGGGAGCCGAGGATAGGGATGGAGCCTATTTGGGCGACTAGACTTGACTGTTGCACAATATGTAGACGACGGCAAGGGATGTGCGAGCTTGTGGAGCTGGCCGCGCTCGCACTGGCGCTCGCGCTTCCAGGGTGGTTCGTGCGCGGAGCGGAGTGCGGAGTTGGGGGCGATGTAGGCCCCTGAAAGCCTCATAATGGGCGCGTACATGCAGTTGGAATAAAGTGTGATTCTCGACTCAGACTGGACTGGCGCTAGAATGCTCTGGAAGGCGAGGGGGGCGTGCGTTGCGTGCGTGTGTGTGTGCGTGATTCGAGGGCCGTGGCTGCGTGCTGCGTTGCTGCGTGCGTGCTCGCCATGGCGCGTAGAAATGGAGTGCTATCTGCGCCCGCTGTTGCCCTTTGCTGGCGAGGGCTGTGATTGTTGACCCCTCGTCGTGATAATGGCTTCATCCAGTCCCCAATCCAATGGAATCGACGGCCCGCATCGCATCAGCGCAGACGAGGTTGGGCGTAAAGTACAGACAATGACGGAGATGAAAGTGGAGCGGGCGGATGGCGGGCCGTGGCGCGGACCCCTGGGCGGCAACTCACCGCCCACGAGCGAGTTGAATCATCCATTGTATTGTAGTCGCTAGGGGGCCAGCCCATCATCATCGTCGTCATCGCCATGATCGCCTTGTGCGATGTGTCTGAGATTTGAGCTCGAGCTCGCAGCCTCGGACGTGGACATGGACGTCAAGTGAGTCGACGCCCCACGCGGCGCGGGCTCGGACCATTGAGGCCGGCCGGGCGCGTGGGCGTGGGCGTGGGCTGGGGCGGTGGAGCCCAGCCGACCTGAGACTGCGAGGGACGGACGCTCTTGGCTCGAGAGTTGCTGTTGCTGCTGTTGCTGCTGTTGCTGTTGCTGCTGCTCTGCTCTGCTGCTGCTCCACACACAGTCCAAGTACTTACCGTCTGTGAGGCACAATTGCCGCGGCGCACACTCGGCGCAATAGAGTCTGTATCTCCCATCCCTCCTCGTAGACTTTGGTGGCCTGGCCGCCCTTGTGGAGTGGTGGTGTGTGCGCCTCTTTGAACACGGCACAGTATTTCACAGGTCACAGTTATCCTCCGGCTGGACGGCGCACGGCGCACGGCACAACGACGAACGACGCCTCTGCCGCTGCAAGAAGTCGTCGGTGAAGCCTGACCGACCGACTTGACGGCCCCCTCCGCCCGCCCCAGCCCTATTTCGACGGTCCGTGACCCTCATCTTGCCCCATCCCCAAGCCCACTAACTGGCTGCACTCGCTGCGTGACGTGGCCTCGTCTTGCCCCCTTCTCACCGTCGTCGAGATTGAGGCTGCTCAGGAAGGCTCCGACGCCCAAGTACAGTACGCCCACGCCCTCCGCCTCCGCCTCCACCAGCATCAAGCACCAGCACCTGCCCCGTCCTCTTGCCGCGCACGCTAGTACCGTAGAGGGGTGCTATCCTGGAGTGCATCGATACGCCCACGCCCACGCACACCACGCCCACGCGCACGCCTTGCCGCCATCGACCATTGCATTCTTCTTCACAACCATCCTCGATACGACGCACGCCTTTCCATCTTGTTCACCGAACTACTGGCATTCGTTCCGCACATCACGTCCGGCACCGCACGACCGCTCCCTCCGCCTCGCCTTGCCTCGCCTGGTCATCGAAACGGAAACGAGGCCGGTCCGGTGGCTCATGCGGCTTCTTCCCGGCCAGGTCGCGATTCTTCACCGACGCCAAGGCAGTCGCAGTCGCAGGCGCTGGCACATCTGCGCATTTACTGCAAAGATTTGATCGTACGCACGCAAGACCCTCATCCCGCCGCTCTCTTTCGTATTCCACTTGTCCATCGACCATCGACTTTCCACCCTGCTACCTTTACATCCGACTTGTCCCTCGACTCTCCACTCGCTACCTTTGCATCCCACTTGTCCCCCCTCCCGATTTCTAATCCAAGCATGGCCGCCCGCAACTAGTCCACCAAGAACCAAGCAGCTCCCTCTCCGCCTTCGATCCGACTTGACTCTACCCCTCCGTCTTCCTCCTCGTCTCCCATCGCTACGTTTCGCTACGCCTCGCGTCCTCATTCCTCGTATTCTCCAGACCAGACCTCCTCCTCACCATTCTACATCTCCCTCGGACCCATCGATGATCCGCAACTCGACCGTCGCAACCTTACAACCTGTCCCTCGCAGCGCTCGCCAAGTCAAGCCTCAACGCAGCCGCACGCCGCAACGCAGTCGACGACCAAGAGGAGCCAAGCTGACTCAACATACGCCATATTGCCAGGGAGATATACACGCCGCTCCTGCTTGGTAGCGGCGACGGCGAGATCATCCCCTGACTCGACGACACGCCGCATCCATTCCGCCACAAACGTCGCCAGAACGTAAAGTAATCCTCAAGATAGCCTCCTCCCGCCCACGCCCACGCCCACGCCCACGCCGATACGCCCGCCGACGATGAGCAAGCTCTCTGCGGCACATACGCTGGCCGACCAGGAAAGCAATTGGCGCAAGCCACGCTCCAACGCCCTTGCCATCCCCGGTGCACCTCGTACCGCCGTGCCAGCTGCGCCTCCTTTCGCCGTCCCTTCTCAACAACTGAGCAAGTCCTTTGGCGCAACGACGGCTGCGCCTGGTTCGCATTTCCGCAGAGGACCCATGCCGGACCTGCCCGCCAACCAGTACCTGAGCGCTCGCAAATTTCCCGTGGCCGCTTCCTACGACAGGCACCTCGACCCTTCGTCTGCCGACAACTGGCGAGCCCCTAGCGGCCGATCTGCTGCCGCCCTCACCACGGCCGCCCCCACGGCCGCCGCCGCCGCCCCCACCGCCAACAGTGTGGGTCCTCAGCCCGGCTTCTTTCGCAAGCATCATGGATTCGCTGCTGCTTCCAATGCCGCAGAAGTAGCCAGGAGAGCCTTTGTTGCGTCGGAAATCGGCAGCATCGGCAGCCCGTCTCGTCCCGCCTTTCAGCCCATGACTGTGTTCAGCGATCCCGGTGAGACTCATCCCGACAACAGGGCCAAGGGTGGCCTTTCCGTTCCACATGAACCACAGTCTGCCCTTGAGCCTGCTGTCCCTCTGCGCCCCCTGCGCGTTGCAGGCTTCGATGCTAGCAACGCCGGTGCTAACAAGGGCAGGCTGAGTCCCCTACCACCATCACAAGATCACGACCACGCCCACGCCCATGACCGCCGCCGACAGCACGAGGACTGGGCCATTACCCCGACGTCCACCCTGCCCTCGCTCCCATCCAGTCCCGCTGCGTCTGACGCTCACGTCGATGGCGGCGGCGTCACTAGCACGGAAAGGGTCCTTGGCTTGCGCCAGGCGACGCCAGAGATGCCCTCGGCCCATACCCGGGCCGTCTTGCAGCGTCGCATGGACGCTCACAACACCTTGACCAACACTGCCCGAAACCAAAGTTCCAGCCCGGGAGCCCGCGGTCGCTTCAGGATTGGTGGCATCGCAGGTGAACAGGCAGGAACGCCAGCCGTCATTTCCTCACCCCTAGCACAGGGCCGGCTGGGGCCTGCGCCCACGGCTGCCCTCCTCGCCAGCAGCCCTAGACGAACGCCGCTATCCCTCGGCCCCACGTCTACGTCTCTGGACGAGGTGGCAGCTGCTCAGCGTACACGCGTCGTCGTCGGACCCGGTGGGACCTCGTCGTCACCGCGCCTGCCATCCGACTCAGTGGCCAGGTTCCAGCATTCCGTCGACTCGCCCGACTCAGCCAATGCCAACGGATCACCATCCACTCGAAGTCTCGTCACTCGCGGCAACAGCAAGTCCCCCGCGGGAATGACCCCGTCGAGTCGCAGAGAGTCCCTGGCAGCCTTTTCTGCCTTTGGCCATGGGTTGCAGCATTCGCGACGGGGATCCACGGCCAGCTTTGCTACCAGTGGCCTCTCTTCTCCATCCGCCGCTTCCATTGCCTCGTCTCGCCCCGCCTATGGCGTATACCGACCGCCTCACCTACGCAATCAAGGCAGCTCCAGTGGTCTCAAGCCTGCCGTTGCTCACTACGACAGGGTTCGTACGCCCTCGCTTCGAGGCTTGATGAGGACACCGGATCCGCAAAGCAGGCCGGCCAGTGTGATCCCACCCAGTATTCCGGAAGACGCTGCAGCTGCCATTACGCCTCTGGCTCCCCAGGACGAATCATCTCGCCAGGCTGGAAACAATACTAGTGGAGACGGCACCGGCGCTGAGCACATGCCTCGCAGCAGTACAGGGTACTTTGACTCGTCGCACAGCCGCAGCGCCACGCTCTCCTCTCCGGTCCTCGAGGAGGACGAGGACGCTTCCTCTTCTGCTGCTCACCACAGTCCAGACGTCGATCGAAACGACGACGGCTTCGACATGACGCACGATGAGATGATCCAGACAAGGACCAGTCTCACCGACTCGTACTGCCTCTCGCGTCGATCCACGATGCTCAGCGACTTCCGCGTCGGCAACGGCGTCCCTGTCGTCGACATCTTCCAGGTTGGCGACCGCCTTGGCCCGGGTATGCTGCATGACGGCTACCCCATTACAATTGCAGAGACGAGCTCTGGCTTCCAGAGCCAACAGCGTGACGTGACAGGAACCCGCTTGGAAGTGATCAAGAAGCTCGGAGAGGGAAGCTACGCCGTCGTGTACTTGGTGCAAGAGGTGGCTGCTGACGATGGACAGATTCACGTAGGCCCCAAGACGACGGAGGAAGACCGCCTTGCCGCCAGCCAGCGGGGACAGCCAATCACTGGTGCCGGCGCTGGTGCTGGTGCTGCACCGCCACCGGAGCAGGACGAGGCAGATGACACCCTGGCTGATGCAACGATTGCTGGCACGCTCACCGGTCGCAACTCGAATGCCCACAGCGTCGACGGCGAGGTATTTAGCTCGACGCTGCGAGCATCCGATGCCAAGCCGCGTCGATCGCTAGCGACAATGGCTGCCGCCGAAGATGAGGAGGAGGAAAACCGCGCCAGGGAAGAAGAGGAGCAGCAACAGCAACAGAACGCTGGCATCGACGAGCCTCACGAAGGCCGCCTCTTTGCCCTCAAGTGCCTTTGCAAGAGGGATCTCAGCGACGACATGCTCGAACTCCAACGCCTCGAGGCGACGATTCACCAGTCCATTCCGCCTCATGGCAACATCGTCACCTTGTACCGCACCTACGAGACGCCCGAGTGGCTCTTCCTCGTCCTCGAGTACTGTCCCGGACAAGACCTCTTCTACTGGCTGGAACAGGCTCAGGACGTCGACGAGCGCGTCAAGGATGCTGCTCAGGCCATCGCCGAGGCGCAACAGAAGCGGTCTGACAAGGCCAATGGCGGCAGCGGCAGTCGCACGCCCGACGGCACACCACCCTCGCCTTCGCTCTTGGCATCCACGTCCATTGATGGCCTCCTCTCTCGCCGTCGCTTGCGCCTGATCAGCAAGATGTTCAGGCAGATGTGTGACGCCGTACAATTCTGCCACGACCGCGGCATCTCTCATCGAGACATTAAGCCAGAGAATTTCATCGTCGAGGACCGCCGGCACAACCACGACGAAGACGAGTCGGATGATCTGGAGAGCGTCGAGGGGGACCATTCCGAAATGGGCGACGGCCGACCGAATTTCCGACGCATCTCCACTGCGTCTGCCGACACGTCTGCCACAACGGCAACGAGCGCCACGAGCGCCACGAGCGCAGCCAGGTCGTCTGACATCGTCGTCAAGCTCACCGACTTTGGTCTCGCGACGGCAGATGTGCAGTGTCGAGACTTTGACTGCGGGTCGAAGCCTTACATGGCCTACGAGTGCCGCAACAACCTCACCGCCTACTACGATCCGCAGCAGGCCGACATCTGGTCTCTGGGCGTCGTGCTGCTCAACATGATCTTCCATCGCAGCCCGTTCCGCGAGCCCAACCTCGACCGCTGCCCAAGCTTTGCAGCCTACTGCTACGATCCCATTGCCTTTTTGACGGAAAGCTTCGAGGGTCTTCCACGAGAAGCTGCCGAGTTTCTCAGCCAAAAGGTCCTCTGCAACGTGGTGCCACGACCAGACGAGATCGGTGACGACGGGGCGGCGCCAGATGGTCACTCGCCTGGAACCATCTCACCCGTCAAGAAGCGCGTCAGTGCCAAGGAATTTGCCGCCTGGGCAAAGGACCTGCCCAGCCGCTTTGGCCTCCAGCCGCACGAGAAGCGCAAGCCCCTGACACGCGGCTTCTCTCTCAACTTTACTAGCCCGCTGATCCATTCGCGTGCACCCAGCAACAGCTCCATGCTGCCTTCGATGTTCTCCTCGCCTCGACCGCAGAACCTCGTCATCGAGGAAGACGATGACGGTGGCCTCGGCCAGTATGCCCTCTTCCCCGAATACGGCGGCGGAGGCGGGCACGGTTACCGGCGCCCTCGTAGCTCTGACAGTCAGTCGCACGCTGATCATGACAGACAAGAACACGAGCTCCAGCAGCCGTTTACTGCTGGGCCTACGCCTCATGCGACTCAGCACAGGCACTTCATCTCGCCAGCTACGCCCGAAAGTTTGCCAAGTCCTACGTTCTCCCCGCCCAATCGGCCGTTGCCGAGCTTCGAGTCGCAGCTGTCTCAGGACCAAGGGGCACCAGCGGGCGACCCGTCTGGTGCCCTGAGAGCGACCGACGATGGTGATAGGCCTGCACCCGACGGGGACCCGGCCCTGTCGAGTCACTTGCGGGGCCCCACCGGCGCAGCAGCTGCGGCAGGCTCGCTCCAGGCTTCCCCAGCGAGCCGCATCCTGTCCCCGCCGCAGGTCGTAGTAGGCACGCACCAGGACCTTCAGGTGACCCAGAGGATGGACGGGAGCACTGGCGAACAGTGGCCCGACAACCCCTTTGCAGCGAACGGAAATAGCTCCATGTCGACGCTATCGATGCCCTCGTCTTCTGGGGCGCTCGCACGAATGCTCGAGAGCCGCGTGAAGCTAGGTGGTGCGGGAAGCAGTGGCGGAAGCAGCCCACTGGG
The DNA here is from genome assembly GCA_004016185.1 of Quambalaria eucalypti. Classification (NCBI taxonomy): domain Eukaryota; kingdom Fungi; phylum Basidiomycota; class Exobasidiomycetes; order Microstromatales; family Quambalariaceae; genus Quambalaria; species Quambalaria eucalypti. Next base: position 3,747 of record RRYC01000604.1, on the reverse strand, counting down.
CGCATCCATCGCCGCCTCGCCCTCGCCTTCTCCTTCGCCCTCGCCCTGTCCTTCGCCCTCGCCTGTACCGGCCGCGTTGGCGCCGGTTAGCCGCGCAGGGCTTCAACCCCACTCCCAACCCCAAACGCAGCGCGACCGCACCGCCAAGAGTCCCCTCTCCTCTGCGCGCGGACACGGCCAGGCGCTGGATCGGCCGTCGTCGTTTGGCAGCGCGTCGGAGAAGAGCGGGGGCGGTGGCGGTGGCGGTGGCGCCAAGACGGGTGCGGGTGCGGGTACGCCGGCCCTGCACGGGACGCTGAGGAAGGTCCCGAGTTGGAGGAAGAAGGCTGTTAAGATTTGATGGTGGGTGTTTGCGCGAGGGAAGCAGATAACGAAAGGAAGGAAGGGAATGGACCAAGCGAAGGGACTAATCAAGGACTGGAAAGGAAAGAATTGACTCGACTCGCCCCGGCTCGGAACACAGATATCGCACGTATACATATTTCGAAGCAAAGCACGGTACAGCACAGTAAAGAAGAAGAAGAAGAAAAGCAAGGACGAAATAAGCAAAGACGAAATCGACCGAAACCAAAGCAATCCCCGCAATCTGTACCAGTAATGACCCGGCCCTGACTCGACTCGTTTCTGTTCGTTGGATCTTGTTCTCCCCCCCCGTGTTCATCCGTTCATTCGTTCGTTTTGTTCGTTAGTCCATTCGTTGTTCAATCTAAAACCAAACAATGGTGTTTCCCGGTGTTCTTCCCCTCGGGACGCGTGGCGTGCCCTGACAGTGGTAGACTAAGTGCTTACACAATGATATGCTATGCTATTGTACAAAATGAAGTGGAGACCGCAGAGTACACAAGTATCAAAACCCTCCCACCCTCTCTCGCGCGGCCTCCCTCCTCCTAGGATGTGCGGACAACCGCCTCCGCTTCTTTTCCTTCCTGTCCTTTTCCTTTTCCTTGTCCTTCTGGCTTCTCCGCCGCTTCATCGCCCTGCGCTCGTCCACTTGCTCATTGTCATTCTCATCCTCGGGACTAGACTCTCTTGCGCGTGCGTTTGCGTCGGCGTGCGCATGTGCATATGCTGCTTGCTGCGAGGAAACAGACGAGACGTAGTGATAAGCCCCTGCCGAAGCGGGGGTTCCTCTTCCCCTCTGGCTCAGCTGGCTCAGCTGGGAATGGGAGTGGGACTGGGAACCGTGGGGTTGGGGGGTTAGGGTAGAGAGCTACGCGTGGCGGGGCGGGGTGGGGGAGGGGCGAGGGTGTCAGTGAAGGTTAGATAGGTACGATGCGTTGTAAGGTGAGCACAAAAAAGGAGAGCACGGTACGCACCCAGTCTCGCCAGCGCGTGGATTCTTCGTAGATCCAACTTTTTCGGGGGGTGTCCACTGGGCTCTGCTCGGGCATTGCATCCTCCTCCCCCTCGTTGTGTTCGTCGTCGTCGTCGTCGTCGTCGTCGTCGTCGTCCTCGCTCCCGACGGGGAGATCCCACCTCCCTCTCCCCCTCCCCGTTCCCCTCCCGCGTCTCCGCCGGCTCTTCTCCGCAGCACTCGCCCGCCGCAGTGCCCTCTCCCTCCCTTTCAAGATCCTCCCCGAACGCTCATCCTCCTCCCTCGCATTCTTCTCGGAAGCGCTGCGCGCCGCCTCGAAGTATGGCCGGATGAGCGGTGCGGCAGCGGCGTTATTCCAGAGCGGGTGGTGCATGTCTTTGTCCTTGTCTGCGGAGGTGAGGGTAGTCGGAAAGGGGAGGAAGGCCTCGGGCGGTGGGAGGGAGGTAAAGAGTGGGGTGTGTGCGTGCGAGGTGGTGCTCCGATGGGGCTCCGAGTTCGAATCAGAGGGGAATTGTAAGCTGGAGGCTGCGGAGGAAGAGGGGGCTGGTGATGGCGATGGTGAGGGTGAGGGTAGGCGGGCGGGCGCTCTGTGCTCGTCGTCGCTGCCGTGGTCGTAGTCGTCGTCTTCGTCGCCCGCCTCGTAGGCTGCGTCGTGCACGCGCGAATCGTCGCTGCCTGGGGCGATACTATCACTTCGACGGCGTGGGCGGGTGTGTGCAGCGTGTGAGTGCGGCTGCGCATGTCCTTCGGTAGACGAGGGGTACCCTTCTCCTGCATCTGCGCCTGCGTCCGTATCAGAGGCCCAATGATCGTCTGGCTCACGGCCGCCCTCCCCCTCGTCGTCGGAGGGGAAGACGAGTGAAGATGCCGCCGAGGAGGAGGCAGCGTCTGCGTCCGAGTCGGGCCCGTGTGGCCGTGTGTGGGCGTGAGCGTCGTAGATGTTGGCCATCCCGAAGAGTACGTCGTCTTCGTCTATGTCATTGCTGGCTGTGACGCTATGCAGATTGAAATGCAATGCACTTGAAGCTTGAAAGGAAGCCTCTTGCGTCGTCTGACCTGCTCAGGAAGGAAGATTTGGTCCGCTGCCGCCTCCGCCCCGCCCTCGCCCTCGCCCTTTGGCTCCACTTGACACGCGCTGAACCGGCCGAGGCGCGTCGACTGGGCGAGAGATGGATGGACATTCCAATGGGAAGGCTTGGCTTGGAAGCAGCCTTGGACGCTTATTCGCATCATCCCACCACCCATCACGGTCCACCACCCACCCCTCAGCAATGGCCACCAAACGTCCTCCACCGAATTCATCCAGCTCCCTCGTGAAGCGCAGCCGCGTCGATGACCAAGGCGAGGGCGCATCGTCGTCATCCTCATCGCTGGTGCCCATTGCCTCTTCCAAGGACGGCAAGGACAAGGGCCTGGTCCTCTCTGTGAAGCGTACAAGCGCACTGGACCACCCTATTATCAGTCTGGGAGGGGGACACCAGGGCGAGATTCTGGATGTGAGGTTCAGCCCTGATGGACAGTATATCGCTGCTGCCGGTGGGGACAAGACGGTCTGTGAGTTGCGAGCGCGGCGAGGGCGAGGGCGAGGGCGAGGCGAGGCGAGGCGAGACGAGACGATGGCTCAATGCCGCCGATGGATGCTGACACTTTTGATCACCTCCGCCCTGTAACCCTGCCCTCCCCCGCGCCACACAGCAATATGGAAGACGTACACCCCCAACAATCACGTCACCTCGCTCCTCTCGCACGGCAAGGCCGTCACTTGCCTGGCCTTCCTCCCCTCTGCATCGCCCCTCAACGCCTCGTCCCCGCAGCTCCTCACCGCCTCGGCAGACTGCACCCTCATCCTCTGGTCCATCCTCTCCCCTCCACCGCACAATAAGACCCGGCGTTTTCGGTACCACCGTTCCATCATCAACTGCGTCTCCCCTTCGCCCGCTGCGGAATCCTCCCTCTTTGCGTCGGGCTCCGACGACGGAAACGTCTGCATCTGGCACGTAGATGGCAAGACGCCGCAGGAGACGCTGCGCGTAGGCTACCCCGTTACGGCCCTCGAATGGACGCGGGACGGCGCAGGCCTCTTTGTAGGAGGAGTGGACAATGCCATTCATCTGTACGACCTACACAGAAAGAGCGTCCTCTACTCTCTCCGCGGGCACGCAGATACACTCACCTGTCTACGCCTCAGTCCCTCGGGGAGCTTCCTCCTCTCTTTTGGGCTGGACTCGCAATGTAGGGTGTGGGACGTGCGGCCCTTTGCCGTTGCAAAAGCTGGTGGGGGTGGGGGTGGGGTGGGTGAGGGGGGAGGGGGAAGGACGGGGAGGGGGGCGAGGCGGGGTCTGGGGGGGGGGGATGGGAGGGGGGTGGGGGGGGGGGGATCTCCTCTTCGAGTTGGTGTGGGGGTGTTGGTTGGGGGGGGGGGTGCGGGGGGG
>RRYC01000598.1:0-10344 GCA_004016185.1 Quambalaria eucalypti | reverse complement strand
ACACCACCACCACTTTAGCAACCCTTAGTCACTGACAGTGGCAAAAGAGAAGGAAAAGAGGAGGCACGGAACCCTAGCACACCACCACCACTTTAGCAACCCTTAGTCACTGACAGTGGCAAAAGAGAAGGAAAAGAGGAGGCACGGAACCCTAGCACACCACCACCACTTTAGCAACCCTTAGTCACTGACAGTGGCAAAAGAGAAGGAAAAGAGGAGGCACGGAACCCTAGCACACCACTACACGGTTCCTAAGCCTCGCACTAAAACAGAGAAAGAGAGGAGCCACGCAACCCTCACACAATACCACCACAGGACACCACTGCCCCTTTAGCAACCCTAAACGCGACGACTGAAAGGAGGAGGTGACTGTAAGAGACAGAAAGTGTGTGTCTTGCCACAGTCATAGAGTAAGGGTTAGGGAGGACGTCAGTGACATTGGAGGTCGCAGCGTGCGCGGACATACAGGCATACAGGTGTGCGTGCGCGTATGCGCCCGTACAGGTCTGTGCCCGTGGTAGAGAGGACCACGAGCGAGGCGCCTGATGGTGGTCAATGTAGCACGGAAATGGAGATGGTAGCGGCTGTGTACGGTCGTGGTGTAATGCAATGCCTCCCAGGCGCACTCTCAATGGTCTGCGTCTGTGTTTGGGGCTTGTGCATGGTTTGCGGGCCGCATAGCTTATGTGCACGCCTATCTGGACGCTGGCATACCGTCTCTGCAGACGGCAACGTAGCACTGATGCGTGAGGGAGATTCTTTTGCGGGCGAGCGCCATTGGAGAACATGCAGTGGCAGACCGTCGAGCGTCCAAAGGAGTAGTCCGTGCCCCGTGCCGTCGGCAAATCTTGGGTGGCGTCGCTGCTTGGCCCACCTGCATGGGAGAGCGACCAGGCTTTGCGTGCTGCTGTCAAGCTGCGAAGTCAGTCACGGCGGTGGTATCTCAGACGAGCAGAGCAGTGCAATCAATCAAAGCATGTACTCAGTTGAAGGACGAATCTGACAGCGCTTGCGTCTGCCGTGACGTCGCCGGTGCTCGCACTCTCTGGTAGCTCTCGCTTTGGTGCGTGTATGCCGCAGACGAGCGAGCGACCGCGACAGACTGCGTTTGAGATGGGGACCTAGTGTCCTTGTATGCCGCCTTTCGCTCCCGCCTTGCCATTGCCTACGTACCCCGGGGCGGCTTGATCTTCCTGCGCATTACTCCTTGTCTTCTCGTCCGGGCGTGCAGGTGTGTCTCGGCGACGACGCCAGCTCCGCGCTCGTAATGGTCGAATGGCACAGGGTGCGATGGCCTCGAGGAGCATGGATACGGTCTCATGTTTGCCGTCTCGAGTAGAGGAGCATGCGCCTGGTCTCGAATTACCCACCGTGGCGATGAACGCGGCGGTGTGGTGGTAGAGTAACTGTTGGCGGGCAAAGAGAGCGCATACAGTCATGCTGGGTCAGATCGGGTGCCATGCGCTCTCTTTGCGCCTTTCGAGCAGGCGATTCTAGGGTCTGCGCTGCAGCGCTTGCGCCATTGAGGCTTCGTCTTTGGCAAGAGTCGTGCGGTGTATGCCCCAGAGAAGAGTCTCGCCTAGAGGGAAGGTACCACAGCGACGATGGGAAATGTGCGGTCAGTGAGCCGGTATATGGCGTGGCGACTTGCTTTGGGTTACAGCTGGCGGGTAGAGCGTAGAATCGCGCTACGAGGCTCGCGCTGCGGAGTGGGAGTCACGGTATGGCGGCCGCGAGCTCTTTCGCGCTTCCTGGGTTCGGGCCATTGTTATGGGGGAAGATCGCGGTGGGCATGATCCGAGGCATCCTCGGGCAGGGCGGGCAATTGCACATGCAGAGGCCGGCGCCAGCCTCACCAGGCTGACCCGGGACAAAAGTGTGAGCCGTAGCTCCTTCTGAGAAGGCCAGGCAAAGCGGGTTGATTCCGCCAACGGATCAGGCAAGGGCCACGAGGCGAGACGCTCGTGGTTAGATAGGGCCAACCGACAAACCGCCCGTTGGGTCATGGCGGATGAGCGTGGGGAATCGTGGGCCTCCTTGCAACATGCCATGCAGTCGATTCTCTGTGGCGCTCATCGTCGCAGAACCCTGCGCCCTGCGTGCCAAGAGGTCATAGGTCATGCGGCCGATGACGCACGAAAGAGCGTACTAGTCACGCTTGGCACGTCGCATCAACGTCGCATGTGTCTCCACTAGGGGGAAATGTGGCTGTGCGAGAGCTTGCCGGCTGCAAAAAGCAAGCTTTGCCCATCGCCACTACCACAGATCTTCGGGGGTGCAAGCCGTCCAGAGCTGTGTGCGTCCGGTCGTTACGCTCGGTGAGGCTCCGGTGACCAGTTGCAATTCGTAGCGCAGGGGTGCCTTGCTGGCTCACGACCACGACACAGCCGCCTGTTAGGGAGGGCCGAAGCGCAATCATGTTCGCATGGGGCTATTCCTCCCGCAGGAGTTCGTGTCTCGGCCCTTGTCGCTTTTCTCACCGGCAACGGCGCTTTGGGAAAACGGGGTGCATCTGAATCAGGGGCAAGGGTGGAGTGGAAGTCCGGCCAGCTCCAGGGGCCCGCCCATTGCGCTCGTACGGACGACGGCAGTGTTGGACACAGGAGCATCTTGTGCCGCATGACCTGAGCGGTGCGAATACCGTTGAGATGACTCGATGCCGCTTCAGCGTGGCAGAAAAGAGGAGTCTGCGGCGTGACTTGAGGAACCCGTGCGTGAGAAGAGTCGTGGTCGAAGTGTTGCCCCGTGCACGCATTGGGCCTACGGGAGGCGGACCTTTGCCACGCTCGTCTCGCCGCCCGACACAATCTCCCAACACGATGCTTTATCAGCGTTGCAGCGAGGATACCCGTCACCTCAACTAGACTCTCGCGTATTTGAATCTACCTCGCGGTTGCGAGCTGTCGAGTCAGCATGTATGCGGGTCGGTGTCTGCAACCACTCGCTTCCTGTTGAGCAAGTGACCTTTGGTGGTCAGGTGTTCACCGTTCTCGAGTGCTCTACGGACCTCGCGTGCAGAGCTCAAGCGCAGTTTATGGTTCGGTGAGAACGCTCGCGGCTCTTCCGTCCTTCTGGAAAGCCAAAGGGACGACTGTGCTCAGCGCAATTAGCATGAAATGAATTTCGGTGCGCTGGAGAGGTGTGGCTTCGCGATGCAGCTGACCGGGCATGTCCAGTCGCGCTGAGAACTACACTGACCATCGTCGCGGCAATGGTAGAGACTATATGCGCCCACCCTCTATGGCGCGAGGGGCACGGAAGCAAGGAAGAGTGCTTGCATGAAAGAGCACGGATCGACTTTTCCAGCTTCTTGGTGGACCAGAAACCGTTGCATAGTGCGGAAGACCAGCGGGGCCAAGAGCGCAAAGGTAGAGTGGTGGGCTAGGCTTCGGTTATTGGCGCGCGCAAAGGCGGTGCAAGCGAGAGTGGAGCGGTTTGAGGTGAGCCGAACAAAACTTTCTCAGGGACCGGAGAGAACAAAGGAGCGACTCTACGAGTCGGGACACGGTTGTGGGTGTGGAAAGCGGAGTGAATGCGTCGTTCTCAAGGGAGATGAGCTGCGTATGCCAAGTGAACTGTGCCGGGCTGCCCGGGTGCACACGCGAGAAGCCCCTTGAAGGCACCCCCAGACTCGGGGACCATTTCCCGTTGCGACGTGAGACGCAGACGCGACTTTGCCCCGCGGGCTGCACAAGGTTTTGATTCGCGGGACAAACCTAAAAAGAAGCCGCGTCTAGCGAAGAGCGTCTGCCGCAGACGTCCCAGCGACGCCTCTTTCCACGATTTCCATACAAAGCACTGGTCGGCCAGCCAATTTTGGCCCACACATGTTACTGTTCACGTCCTCGCGACCAAAGGACTTCGGGGCCAGTGGGCTGCGCAGTCAGCTGTCGTAGCATTGCTTAGCCGACAAGTCAGCCAGCAACGTTTCCTCGGCTCGTGGCGCATTTGGCGGTCAAATCTTGCTAGTCGCAACCATCGAAGAACTCTTTTCTCCATCGCAGGATGAGAAAGATTGCCATAACACAGCTTCAATGACTCTTGAAGCCACGAGAGTCGCAAGTTTCATTACGCTGATGGGCTTTTGCTCATGGGTCGGCGAGACGGTAGCGGCATACAGGGTACAAATACTCTGCCCTCCACGCCGACGGTTGGAATCGGTGCGCTTCCTCATTCGGTCATCACTTCAAACCCGCCTCACTTCGGCAACACTCCCAAGATCATTTACGCTCCTAACCCTTTTTCCGCCTCCAAGCTATCACTACTATGTCCAACCAAGGTGACGGTACCCCTCCAGCCCCCCCTGGCAAGGAGCCACCAGGTGGCAGCTTCGTCGAGCAGCTGTACACGACTCTCAACCAAGTCTTCAGCCCAGGGGGTGGGCAATATCTATCGCTGCAATTCCCTACGCGCTTCCTGGACAAGGCCAGCTACGCCTACGACGTCGATGGCATCTTCACCCGCTTCACCAAGCCCGTCGTCGTTAACGAGGCCGAGTTCCGCCTGACCGATGCACTGTACACCACCGCCCCCATCGTCGGTGGTCCGACCGGGCAGTCTCTCTCCGGCAACTACCACAAGGCCCTCAACGCCCTAGTCCCACCTTACGATGCCTCGGACGCTCACCAACAGAGGGAGAAGATGCGCCGATGGCTCGCCGGAACCACAAAGAAGAATCTCACCGCCATCAAGATGGACACACCCATCCAGCTCGATGGCATTGACGAACAATTCGCGGCAGAGCTTTCCAAGGAGTATGGCGTCCGGGTCCTGGCTGGACCCGGAGGGACAGGGCTAAGCAAAGATCTCAACAAGGCCGTGGCTCGAAAGATCGTCGAGGGCATACTCCAAGGTCCCGCGGGCAAGGCCCGTCTGATGACTCGAATCGAGTATGCCAACACACTACTGCAGACTTACCTCGAGGATCGCAAGAATTGGGAGTTGCAGCGCGACGCCATGATCGCCGAAGCTCAGGCGCAGGCGCACTCCAATGACAAGGCCATGGACGCAGTCACTCGCAAACTGGCTCACATCACTCGCCTGGAGGAACATAAGTTGGCAGCCAGGTACGCCGATGCCGTCGTCAGAGGTTATCTCCACAATGTACGCGAAATGATGGGTCACCTCGACACGGCGTCCCTGGCAGAGTCTTTGCAGGATGCAAAAGATTCCCTGCGCGAGTCCAGTCTCAGCTCGGTCTACACTTCGTCACAGGTATGGCCCGTGGCAATGCAGCCCGCCGACTGGTTTCAGAGCCTAGACACTACCTTCACTCGCGAGGAACTCTTGGAGAAGCCCGAATATATACATGATGCCGTTGAAAGCAAGTCTAAGCAAGTGGATGCGCTGGAAGGCCAGCTTGCCGCTCTCCGTGCATACCCAAAAAGTGACGCTGCCGCGCTCAAGGCCGAGGTCGCCGAGGCAGCCGATGCCCGCCGAGACGCCATGGCAACGCTCAACAGAGCGTACACTGCCTCGGCCATCTCGGCAGCGAAAATGGCATTCGCCCTGGTGAATCCCGCCGGGGCCGTAGTCGGTGCCATTGGCAACGTTGCCGCTGCGCAGAAGCTCCTGGAAGTAAGTGAGGACAAGGCGGACGCAGGCAAAGCAGAGAAAAAAGACGGAGCCCAGGGCGAAGGAGGAGCAGATGCCGAGAACAAGAAAAAGGAAGAAAACCAGAAAGTAGGAGGATCAGATGACGAGAATGACAATGAGGAAGAAAACCACGAAGAAGGAGGATCAAATGACGAGAATGACAATGAGGAAGAAAACCAGGAAGAAGGATCAGATGACAAGAAGAAGAATCAGGAAGGAGCCCAGGGCCAAGGAGAAGCAGGAGGCGAGAAAAAAGAGGGGGTCCAACCCAAAGGGGCCCAAACGCAGGCCCAGCAAGTGGCCAAGAAGTCAGTGCGCTCCTTTTTCGGCAGTGAGGAGGAGTTTGAAACCGGCATCAAGGCGATAGGAGCGCAGCTTGACGATGTTGGAAAAGCCACTGCCAGGATCAATACTGCCTCGCGCGAGCTCACGGAAAAGCTGTCAGAGCACGCAATGGCCATCGCCAGCGACACTGTCAAGATGATCGGCGATCTCGAACGACAGCTCAAGACCGCGAAGCGGGAGCTTGAAGACCTCCAGGTCTCGTACCAGATGGCCGTCAAACGTCACTTTGGAGAGAAGGCGGGCAAAGCTGAGGAGAGTGAAAAGCTCGAGAACATCAAGCTTCCCGCAAACGCAGGTGGTTCGCGCTGGAGTGATATCACGATCAGCACACGCGTGGCAGATTCGTACACCTCAAGAGCAGAAGCAAGCCAAGCGTCCGTAAGCAGCTTCCAGTGCAACTTGTGGCTGGGCTCGCACGGTTCGGATTCGAGCAAAGCAAGCGCATCGATCCGGGACGTTTCTCAATCGAGCTCGCAGGATGTCGAAGTGGCAATGCGCGTCTCGTACGTGACCGTTGACAGGCAAGGCTGGTTTGATCCTTCCTTCCTGGAGCTGTCCAAGAGCTTCATGAAAGGCACCGAGAAGTCGGATTATACAGAGTGGAGTCACTGGAAAGACAACAGCATGACGGCTGCTCAGGTCGCTGACGCTGTCAAGGCCAATAACCAGGGAAAAATGCCATCGGGTTACTTGACGTCGTACCCGGTAGGATACGTCATTGTCAAGGACTGCCTCATCAAGATCAAGTCAGACAATTTCGCGCAGGACGCCCAAAAGAAGGCATTCGAGGAGAAGTTTCAGTCTTCGAGTGGCATCCTGGGCTTCTCCCACAATCGCTCATCGCAGACGACGGACAGCAGCAGCCGTTCATCCAGTAGCTTTGTGCAGGGTGGCGTGGTGATCCGAATTCCTGGTCCTCAAATTGTGAGTTGATACGCGACGTGAAGAGAGTCTGCGCAAGTGTCCTCGGTCACCTGTTTCATTGGGTACAGGGATCAGACGCACGCGTACGACCGCTCGCCCCAATGCCTGCTATGCTGACGCATCACCTTACGCCATGTTCTATCATTTGCGCTCAGCTGGGCTACATGATGCAGGTTGCACCCCGTGACCAGACACAACCCTTCAAGCCAATGCCTAAGAACTACCTGCTTCCAGATGATGAGGACGAAATCCCTGACAGCGTTCGCCGCCGCGTCATCGAAGAGCTGATGTCGAAACGACCCTTCCGTGGGCGACCCGCTGCCCAGAGTAACACTTTGAGTGCCAGCGCGTTTCTGCCAAGAGCGGCTCTGCAGTCGGAGCTCTTCTCGCTCCCAGAAGCCCCAATTGAGGCTAGCAATGAGGTCTCTTCGGGCAGGGCCAAGCTTAAAGAAGAGCTCAAGGGGCGTTCGTACGGCGTTCGAGGCCTCGGTGACAGCGCCGAGGAGGAAGGTGAAGGGAAAGAAGGAGACACCTTCGCCAAGGCCATGAAAGAGGGACGTCTCGGGGAGTGGCTCGAGAGTCAGCCCGAAGGGGCTCACGACGAGCTTCTTTCCGCACTGGCCGCAAAGCTCCAGCGACCCGGCAAAGAAGGTGACGACGAAGATGCTTGACGACTCGTGGCGAGGTATGCGCCGGTAGAAACGACTGAGAAGTTTGAGACTGCAGCCGGATCAGCACTCTGTCAGTCCACCGCGTAGTCTTGCGTCATTGTTGTCCGCTGAAGTAGCTCTGCTCGCAAGAATGAATTCTGTGTCTTTTTTGCCGCCGCTCCCTTTGTGAAAGCCAATCACTTCAAGGGCGCCCATTCGAGCCACGAAGTGCTCGCGACCGCTGAGTATTTATTGAGGCCACACCTCACTCCAGGCGCCTTGTAATCTCGCGGTAATAAGAGCAGGCTTCAGCCTCGGGAAAGGCCTATGGGAAAGACTCCTGGATCGTGTCGTTGGAGGGCAGCGGGGTAGATTGTAGGAAGGAGTGGCTCGGGAGGAGGCACAACGTTCTCGATCTGAAAGAGATGATAGCAGGCCGCACACACGTCTTCGACTTCAGCTTCTCACACATTTCGTCTCTATGAGGTATCACCTCATACCCGTCTGTTTGCTACTTCCCCGGAGCCTGTGTGGGCCGTAAAAAGCCAAGTCTGATGAGGTCATAAGGTCATCGCAAGTAATGTTAAAGAAATGTGTCGACGCTGTCGGGCCTACTGCGTTGAGTCTCCGATTTGGTCGGGCTCGCCTTTACCTGCAGAGGCGGCCAAATGCAGTCTGCGGCCCGTGCGCGCAAGCTTTGCGCGTGCGTGCATCTAGCTAGAGCAGCACAGCAAGCGCAGCGCATGTCGGCACGGGCGGTGACTGAAAGTGTTATAGCATTGGAAAACCGATGCATGGCTTCGGCAACAAAGGATGGGCACACAAGGGGATGCCGCAGGCGCAAATTGTCCCCGTTGACAGCGCAACGAGCGGGTAAATGCGATGGGGGACGTGCTCTGAGGTCTAGTGCCTGCGGGCCGCGCTTGCCCTGCCACGCCCCGCTGGGTTGCAAATAGGGTGGCTTGTGCGCTATTTTACGGTGCACCGGACAGTGTATATATAAAGTGTACCAACTACTGCACTTGCCGTGGCCAACCGCCTCGCTCCCACACACGAGAAGACCAACCCAGCCAAATCACCAGTCACAGCGTGCCCCTTCCTGGCCCCCGTCCCCTCACCGCTTTTTTCCTTCCCATCGCCACTGCGACAAGTGAGAATGCTAGCTGCCCCCCTCCGCCGCGCCTCCCCGGCCTTCTTGCGCCCCGTCGCGCGTGCTTCAGCGACGGCACCCTCTCGCCTTGCAGGCCCTTTGGCTACTCGTAGCGCCATCCCTTTGCCCAGATTCCAGGCTCAACCGCCGCCTCTGTGCACTGCAGCCAGGTGCTATGCATCTGATGCTAAAAGGACACGCGAGCAGATCCAGAAGCGCGTCATTCAGTTGCTCGAGGGCTTCGGAAAGGATGCCACCAAGGTGAGCGCCGTCTCACATAAGCCGGTGCAGTGGCCATCAGACTAGTTCAAGAAACTGGTATGGCGACGAGTAATACCCTGACATGTGATCGGCCCTGGCTCAAGCCGCGTCCGCTGACAGTCGCCCTTTTGTTGCTCCAACTTCTATTTGCATGCCTGCGCGGTCTAGGTCACTCCCACCGCTGACATTGCCAGGGACCTGCAACTGGACAGCTTGGACATTACCGAGTACGTACTCGCCATTGAGGAAGAATTCTCACTCGTGAGTCCCACACCACTTGGATGACAGCAGTTGCGCCTTGTTTTGCGCCCGAGAGCTAAGTCGCTCACGTGACTGCCTTGTCTTCGTTGCTCCAAGCAGACTATTCCAGACGAGGTGGTCTTGACATTCACAACACTCGACTCAGTCATCGACTACGTAACTGCTTATCATAACCAAGACAGCGGTGAGTCTGGTTCAGCAGTCTTGACATCGCCGCCATAGATAGATGGCTGCATACCCGGTCATGAATCTCTCATATTGGGCGCGTGGCGGTTGACCTCAACAGTTCCACGCCATTGTCTTACCCCAGCTTCGTAGTCCGATGAGGATGAGCGGAGAAGGCATAGTGAAAACAACGTCCAAGTTGACTGGTGGTGTGAGGAGGCACTCGCGACCACGATTGGAGGGACAGGCGGGGTGGTCAAGACGGAGAAGATGAGGAGCAGCTTGGACTTGGTGGTGCTGGGAAAGGGGCCCGTCGGCATGCACTCCGAGTTGACCTTGATCGTGCTGTCTGGGTAGAGATGCTGGACGTGGGGGATAATGCCCGCATACTTTGCTCCAGCAGCTGCCGCCTGCTCGTCAGTCATCCCTTTGACATACGCCAACTCGGTCCGCAGCTCCTTGAGGTTCTGCTTGACCACGTTGCGCCCCTTTGTGTCGAGGTTGCGCCACATGCGGGCGGGCATCTTCTTGGGCACACCTTTGTACGTCTTGGCGAGCTCGTCGATGTTGGGCTGGGGCGCCTGGGCAAATCTGGTGCGGAGGGCGTGCGTGAGCACGCGCAGGTCCAGGGGCTCCTGGCGGGTCGTCGGCCGCGAGGGGTACATGAGCTCGTAGAGCTCCTGACTCAGCCGTTGCAGATATGGCGGCAGCACCTTGTCGCCCCTGGCACCCTTGTATGCTGCTTGCAGCAAGCTCGTGGCGTAGATCAACGGCTTGATGCCAGCGCAAAGCTGCTCCAGCGGTGTCCCCGAAAGCGTGGCGGTCGCCAGCCGTGCACCTGCACAGGCGAGGGTGTTGAGACGACGTCACCGACGGTCGGGCCCCGTGCACGGCCCCCTCCATGACGTTAGCTTAGCTGAGTCTCTAGCATGTGATTCCTCTTCCCAATGGCCCTCAACATGTATAAGTACTGCCTGTCCGTCGCCCCCTTCC
>RRYC01000596.1:0-19315 GCA_004016185.1 Quambalaria eucalypti | reverse complement strand
CCCCCCGCGACAAGAGGGCGGGGGGGGCCCCCCCACCCCCCCCCCCAGCCGCCCCCCCCCCCCTTTTTTCCTCCCCCCCCCCCCGCGGGCGGGGGGCGCGGGGCGGGGGGGGGGGGGCCCCCTCCCCCCCCCCCCCCCCCCCCCCCCCCCCCCCCCCCCCCCCCCCCCCCCCCCCCCCCCCCCTCTTCCCACCTTTCGACTCTCGTACGCATCGGCACGAGTGATAGGATAGCCTTTGTCTCCGACGCCGACGCAAACCGGCGCTGCCGACACCGACCCTGCGCCAACGCTCTCAGCACGGATCCACTGCAGCGTCCCGTACGTACCACTTCGACCCACAAGCTTGGCCGGCCAAGCGTCACCGACGACGACGGCGTACCAAGCCGTCCCGGCCCCCCTGCTTCGGCATCGACGAGGCCGCCGTTCTTCATCCGCAGGCAATCATCAGCGGTCGCGTGTGGGGTAGAAGGCCACACTCAGACACGCATCGGCACTGTGCACCAGCTCAATACTCTGCGAAGATGGACCCATGCTCGTCCGGTCCCATTTTCGTTCTCTCCCGCCTGCCCCTCCTCTTTCCCGCCTCTCTCTAGGTACTCTGCTCTGCTCTCGTCTCGGCACTCATTGGACACTTGGTCACAGGGAACCTCTTCACACTTTCCAGCATCTCGCGCCTCTCGCACACAGACCCGTCTCTTCGACGACCCTATTCGCGTTACCTACCTTGACTGTATACACGCAGACGACGATTCCACGCACATTACGCCCCTAGGCCGCCTCAGCATCGCCGTCAGCATCGCCGCATCCTTCGATCACTCTTTGGACTTCTGCCTCGCGCCCCTGTAGCATAACCTCTTGCCGACACCGGCACCCTCTGGCCGCAACTGCCCTCTTGTCCTTGCTTGCCGATCCGGCCCCACCGACTCCGTCGGCAACCTCGGTTCGCCTCTCAGCTGCACGCACCCACCGCCTGCCGATTCCTCACTCGGAACCTCCTCCGCCGGCAAACGATCTCGTCGCTCAGTTTAGCGCCAAAAACAATCGCATTGGCCTTTCGGAGGAGCTTCGACGCAAGGCTTCCCATCGGGCGATTGCCGCATCGCCAGGCTGCCTGGTCTCCTCTCGCCTCGCCGAAATCCTTGTTCCAATATAACGGGATGATCCTCGAGGGACGGCATTGTGGTCTTGCATCCCTTTTCTCTCTGCCCTCAATCCCCTCTTCCAGGCTTGTCATTCATCCGTTAACGGCCCAGCGCGACAAGCCCTCGTCGGCATCGTTTACTGGCAGTCATGGCCACCACGGTACCTTCGACGGACCTCGAGCCGACGCAGCAGTCACCGTCATCAGCGCCTTCGCTTCATCACCCGCAACAGCAGCCAACACCAATCGCAGAATCGCCTTCATACCCGGCGTCTCTACACATCGACGATCTCGACATTGAAGACATTCAGCTAGAAGGGGATGAGGACCCACGCAAGTGGTCACCCCTCCGGAAATGGACCACTACCATAGTCATCGCATTGATGGGGTTCATTTCTCCCTTGGGAAGCTCCATCGTCATCCCCGGGTCGCACGCCATCGACATGGCTTTCAATCTCCGTTCACGGCTCTTGTCCCTGCTCCCAGTCAGCTTCTTCGTCTTGGGGCTCGGAGCCGGTCCATTCTGTCTCGCCCCCGTCAGCGAGCTCAAAGGTCGACAGCCCGTCTACCTGGCCACTAGCATCATCTTTGTTCTCTTCAACGTCGGTACAGCAACTGTGCACACCTTTTACGGCCTGTGTATCCTTCGCTTCTTTGCCGGCGTCTTTGGCTCCACTGGACCTAGTCTTGGCGCCGGCAGCATCGGTGACATGTTTGCGCCCAATGAGAGGGGCAAAGCTCAGTCGCTTTATGGCCTTGGACCACTGCTCGGCCCAGTAATTGGCAATATTGTCGGTGGCTGGATTGATCAGGGTGGTGATCGTTATTGGAGGTGGCTGCTTTGGCTTCTGACCATTGTGAGTTGTCTTTAGGCTGAAGGCCACGCATTCACACAAGCGACGCGATGAATTGCCACTAACACTTTCACCGTGTCGCCCTCTGTGACCACTTTTGCGGCCCGATGCAGCTGTCCGGTCTCATTTCCGTTGTCATCTTCTTTGCCCTTCAAGAGACGTATGCGCCCGTCCTGCTTCAGAAGAAACGCAGACGGGTTGCCGCCGAGCGCGTCAAACGGCTAAAGGCCCTCAAGGCTGATCAAGCAGCACCACTCGAGGCCTTGCAGCCACAGATTGCCAAGCTGGAAGCTAAGGCAGACGGAACCGGAAAGCTGGCGCTCAAGCGGCGCGTTCAAGCCCTCATCCCCGGCCCCACAGGCCGGAGCAAGATGAAGCAGGCATTTTCGCGGCCCTTTCGCCTCCTCTTCACCAATCCGATCTGCGCCATCTTCTCTTGCTATCTTGGATTCTGCTACGGCATCATCTTCCTCTTTCTGGTCGAGCATCCACTACTCTACCAACGTCGAGAGGGCACGGATGCTCCTTCTCCCAAGCGGTTGCCAACGTACAATTGGAATCCCGGCTTTACCGGCCTGACTTATACCGGCCTAGGACTCGGCTTCGTTTCGGCAGCGCTCATCAATGCCTCTGTCCAAGACCGGATTTACAAGCGCTTGGTGGCTAGCAGGGGCACCATTGGCTGGTACCTCTTCAAGTCACCCGCCGAGATCGAGGTCATCATGATCAAGATGGCAGCCAAGGTACACGGCGCAGAAATCACTGACATCGAGGCCGTACGGCAGGCTCATCACGCGGTGCTGTTGCCCGCGCCCGTCGAGGGTTCAAAGGAGGCACAAGCACCTCCCGCGTCTCTGCCAACGATACCTGCAGCTGCCGTAGTTGCCGGTGACGTCAAGGGCGAAAAGACGCCTCCGCCGCCCGCTGCTCCGACTGAGGCGTTGTCTACCTCTCCTCCGCTGGGGAGCCATGTCGGTGCAGCAAGCCCTGTTGGCACGCCGCCCATTGCAACGACCCCTGGCGCAGCATCACTACCCCCTGCAACACCCATGCCTGGCACAGCAGTGATCTCGCCCACTCCCCACAAAGGCGAGCCGGAGTTTCGACTTCCTCTCTGCTTGCTCGGCATGCTCATTCTCCCGGTGGGCCTATTCCTCTTTGGCTGGGCCGCCCAAAGTCGGCTGCACTGGGTCGTCCCGCTGTTGGGCTCTTACCTCGTCGGCGCAGGGACCATCCTGTGCTTCCAGTCGATTCTCGTGTACCTCGTCGACGCTTTCATCCCATTTTCGGCATCCGCGACGGCATGCGCAGTCCTCGTGCGGAGCATCCTCGCGGCAACGTTCCCCCTCTTTGCAGAGCAAATGTACTCCCACTTGGGCTTCGGCTGGGGAAGCACGCTGCTCGCCGGAGTGGCCTTTTGCGGCGTCCCTGCTCCTCTGATTCTCTTTCGATTCGGAGGGCCGCTACGCGCCAAATTCAAGTTTCACGGTTGAGCCGCGCCCGCGCAAGGCCAACTAAAACATTCTTTCACAGATCACAGATCAAAGCATCGCAGCATCTATACATCTCGACATTCCTTTCTTATTTCTCGTTGCATCCTTCTCTGCCCCTACTCTTGACAGCGTCCTCCACGCTCCACTCCGACACAATCGTAGAGTCGGAAAGTCGCATCCCTCTCGGCGGCGCGCCGCTCATTGTAACATGCTCTATATCGCCGTGTCCGGGCCCTGCTTCGCTGCTGCCGCATATGTAGCTGTCCCTTTTGCGCCCATCTGGAATCGTACAGACCATTGGTGGAGCGCGTATACTGCCGCTCCTCAGCAAGACATTGTTTTGCGTGAATGGGGGATGCCCCCACCAGGCGATGGCCATGCAGGAAAGGCCGATGTGCTATTGCCGGTCCGGTAATGAGTGGTGGAAGTAGACGTCCTAGAGTATCCGTATCATTGCAGCACGGCCGCAATAGCGGGTGAGGGTCGTGGGTCGAAGGCGTGAATGAAGGACGCGAATGGCGACTTGCTTGCCACGGTGCATGAATATACGCTGGTGGGGATACATGGTCAGGCAGGCATGGCCGCGCAATGGCGTACGTCGCCAGCTTGCTTCCCTCAGACGAGGTGTTCCTTGTCCTTTTGAGCGGCATGCATAGGGTGCTGCTGCCCAGCGGCCAATTGGGGCGGCGGCATATTTGGGATCTGTAGGGCGACGGTGTGTGCGTATGGGTCAGTTGGGGCCTGGACCTGGCCGGGCAACGGGTGATGCGGCGAGTGACTCACAGCACCTTCGCCTCTCCTACTCTTCCATACTGCGGCTGTCAGCCAGAGGCCCCAGAACTGCGAGGCGGAGGCGGAGTAGAGGAGAAGATGGGTGATTGGATGAGCATGAGTTTGAGTCGAGACGGAGTCGGTCCTAGCTTCCGGTGCCGGCCCGCGAGGCGTGCGCTCAGAGAAGGCAGGGATGGCACAGCATCCTTGACTGCGGGATTGGGCCAACAATACTCACACCAATACCGACAAGGCCAGTGACCGTGGCCTTGTGTGCGAAGTTTGCCAAGTTGCTCATGACCAAGGGTAATAGCTGTTCACTTGCCAAAAGAATGACGTGGGTTCGATGCTTAGAAAACGATTTCGAATTCTATCGTAGCCTTGAGAAGTGAGCCGCTGGTAAATGTGGCGAGTCGATGCGAGTCGGTGCGAGTCGGTGCGAGTCGATGCGATTCGAAGGTACGTCACGGCCTTCTCTGCGAAATAACAAAGTCGACGGGTCGGGTCGGGATGCTTACAACGCAATACAATCCGGAGCAAGACAATACAAGACAAGGACAATAAAATGCCCGCTTTGCTTTACCCTGCCTTGAGCCTTTGTGCATGGGCGTCGTCGTCTCCGTTCCTTGGCCTTTTGGCCCTGGGGCTTTCGGCGGGCGGGGTCACGCTGACGGTGCCGCGCCCCAACAAGGTGCGTCGGCGGCGGGGGCGAGGCGACACTGAGGGAGGGCGGGTAGAGAGGCAGGGGCAGACAGGCAGACAGGCAGGCAGGCAGGCAGGCGGGCGGGCAGCCACACACGACGCACATCCACACGCAATGCGGTTCCGGCGAGAGAAACTTGGCTTGGGCGGTGAGCAGCAGCCAAGCCAGCCCATTATTGTCGGGGTAGAGGACGCCACCACCGACCGAATCAAGGGCCTCTCCACCTCACTTTTCCTTCCCCACTACGACCATCCAACTTTCGGCCAATTGCACATCATGTCGAGCAACGTCGAGATCGGAAAGTAAGTCCCGCTTTCGTTGCTCGTTGCCCGCACGTTGCCGCCACATGCGCAAGGGCATACAGAGACCATGGCCTGCCATCCAGGCGACTGGTGGATGGTCAGAGCCATCTATTCCGTCCCTCGACGATCTTGTTCGCTAATATCTCGCACACCCCACACCCCTGCTACTCACCCACAGGAACAAGAACGCTGACCTGGTGGCTCCCACGCCCCAGAACACTCCGCTAAGCAATGCTCCCATTACGAGAGAGGCTCTCTCTCGCCCCACTGTGGGCACCATTGGCGAGGAAGACGAGGGTGCAGCAGGCGCAGGTGAGCAGGCGGGACGAGTTACTTTTGCGATCTCATCCAGGCTATCTGATCCCAGGTTCTCAAACTGACAACCGGACGTACCGACGGTGGTTCTGCCCCCGCCTATATGCGCGCCATCCCCCTTCACAGAGCTCACTGGCGCTTTCCAGGACCCTGCCCTGACCGGCCTGATCCAAGACAGGCTCAACACCCTCGTTGGCCGATCTTCGGGCTACATTGAGTCCCTGCCGCCCCACATCAAGCGAAGGATCGAGGGCCTTAAGGGTCTTCAAGTCGACCACACCAAGATCGAGGCTGAGTTCCAAAAGGAGATTCTGGAGCTCGAGAAGAAGTACGCCTCCCGATACGCCCCGCTCTACGAGCGACGATCTGCAATCATCAACGGCAAGGAGGAGCCGACGAAAGAGGAAGTCCTCAAGGGCGAGGAGTCCGAGGCCAGGGAACCAGAGGACCAGGACCAGGACGAGGAGGAAAAGACGTCGTATGCAGACGTCGAGGCACCGGCCGACGGCGAGAAGGGTATCCCCGAGTTCTGGCTCACTGCCCTCAAGAACCACGTTGCGCTCTCTGACCTCATTGAGGAGCGTGACGAGGAGGCCCTGCGAGCACTCATCGACATTCGCATGACCTACCTCACCGACGCTGCTGGCTTCAAGCTCGAGTTTGTCTTTGACCCCTCCAAGAACGAGTACTTTACCGACGAGATCCTCACCAAGACTTACTACTACCAGGACGAGATTGGGTACTCTGGCGACCTCGTCTACGACCACGCCGAGGGCTGCGAGATCCACTGGAAGGAGGGCAAGGACTTGACACACAAGATCGAGACCAAGAAGCAACGCAACAAGAACACCAATCAGACGCGCACAGTCAAGCGCAGCGTGCCTACCTCTTCGGTATTCAACTTTTTCAACCCGCCGCGACCTCCCAAGGACGGCGACGACGAGGACGTCGACCTCGATGAGATTGACGCACGCCTGGAGTTGGACTACCAGATTGGCGAGGACCTCAAGGACCGAATCATTCCTCGTGCCGTCGACTTCTTCTCCGGCAAGGCCCTCGCTTACGAGGACCTCGACGACGACGACTTTGAGGACGAGGACGATGACGACGATGAGGATGATGACGACGACGACGAGGAAGAAGTTGGTCACCGCAGGTCGAACATCAGCGGCTCGCAGATGGCTGGCTCGCAAGATCCTCAGGAGTGCAAGCACCAGTAGGCCTGTGCGGGTGTGCGGGTGCAGGGTTGCAAATTGGGTAGGTAGATGGACTTCTTGGTCTGAATCATGGTGGTAGGAGGTGCAGTCGTCACAATTGGACCCCACGAGCCTCAGTCGAACTCGCAGGAAACAAGGCGTTTGGCACGTGGCGTGTGGAATGTGAAGTGTCTTCTCTTGTTTCGTATGTGTACTGGGTAATTTAGTGCATGGCATCTTGCAGTGCGTTGAGTCGGCGAGTGGCCAACCTGCGCGAAGTTGGCGCACAAGGCAGAGATGAGTCTCACCGCAGGGCAAAGGCTCTAAGTGCTCGCACGATGGCCTGTGGCCTGGGCACAGTCAACTTTGGCAAGCAAGCTCCCGGAAGGGCTAGGTCAATCCGAGCGTAACCCTGATTCATTCATCCCCTTTCACTTGCCCATCCGAGTGCCCCCACATGGTCCATTCCCCCTTGACATTGAACGCCTCGCCCATCCTCGGCGTGACGAGCCAACCCGACAGGGGCGCTGACCGCTCTTCCCCTGCAGCCGTGCCCAAATCCGGGGACTGATGACCCTCGTCTGTATCCACTGGTGGCGGCGTGTCCATCCCCCTGCCGAAGCCGAGCTTCTCCAGCCAAGTTTGAACGACGGCTTCCTCTGCACTAGCAGCTTGCTCTGCGTCCGTTGAGTCGAATTGACCGCGGAGAAGGGCTTTGCGTCTGCGGTACAGCAGGACTCCCGGAGAGGTATCAGAGTGCGGCGGACCCTTGCTCTTGAGGTCCGCGTAGGACTTACCGCGAAGACGTGTGTTCGGGTCGGGACCTCTGACCGTGACGGTGAGAACATCTTGCAGTCGGTGCAGCACCGCAAGGTACTCCAACTTTGAAAGCCTGGAGCGTGCACGCTCTCCCGAAGCCAAGACACCCAGCCTTGCTGGTGCCGAGGCGCTGCTGCTGCTGCTGTGCGCACACGTAGCAGGCGGGACACGCCGGGCTGACGCACCGCGCTTGATACCGTGCACGAGGTACTCGACGGCTTTGGCTGGCTTGGGCTTGGGCTTGGGTTTCGGTCGTGTCTCCGCAGTAGCTGCATTCGCGGGCTGGGTGGGACACGTCTGGGGACGGATGTAGGACGTGGACTCCCAAGAGGGAACCAGCTGCAGCTGGCCTGAGGGCTGCATCATCGCCGTCGGTGAGGCTAGTAGTCCGCCTTCGACTGCCCGCCGGCGGACTTCTTCTTGCGAGTGTGGGAAAGTCTGCGCCGTGACGGCAATTTTCGGTGGTGCTATGGATAACGTCCAACCCTGCCCAGCTGCGGCGTCAGTGGCACCCTGCGATGGTCCGCTGCGGCCGCCCATTCGTTTCCGCACATCCAGACCGCGCTCGATATCTCGCTGAAGCCGCTGCCTGACGGTGTCCACGGGTACTTCCACACCTTCCAGACCCTGCACGACCTCTGCGGACTCGACGTCGCTGACTACAATGCCATGTATGGGCAGTGGGTCGACCCACTGGCTCAGTGCTGCACCCTGCCAGCCTACTATGCTCCAGAGGAGCAGCTTGTCCGTGCACGAATGCGACAGCGAGGGGGGCGAGTCTGGTCGGCCGGGTACCGTACGGAGCGTGGGAGGAGCGGCAGCGAAGCCGGCGGTTTGGCATGAGCGCTCTTCTCCTTGTACATCTGCATCGACTGCGCCAGCTGCGTTGCGCTCCTTGGTCGAGTTTCGTCCCCGCATGACCGCGCCGTAAGTGACGGCCTCATCCTGACTGCCAGGATCTCGACGGGGGGAGCCTTCGCGGGCGAGCAAAGCGTCTTCCCGAGCTCTCCTGCGAGCCAAGAGTGGCATCGAGCATTCGCCGCCTGCACGAGCGCGAGCGAGGGCGAATGGGGGAGGAAGGACGTGAAGGTTGTCAGTCGCGGTTCGGACACTAAGCCTGCCGTCGAGGGGCACTCACAAGGAAGTGTAGAGATGTACCACCAGACCTTGACGCCCTCCTTCATCCTCCATCGACTTGTCGCCGCGTCTCGCTCAAAGATGCGGGGTATTCCATCAATCTGAGCCGCCTCCCGAGCGGCGCCCCCTCCATCCTGGAGCTGCGCCTCGCTGCCCACCGGTGCATACGCCTCCAGGAGCATCCTCTCGGCAATCCATCGCCTGGCACCACGCCTAGCCAGGACTTCGGCATGCGAGTCGTGCAGTGCGTCGCCGGGGATACGCCGCACCGACTCATAGGGAAGCGTCTTGGTGCCCGTCCCCGTCGCGATGGGCACGGGTTCGCCCTCGATGATGAGGCAGACGCCCGCTAGGATGGTCCACTCTACCGCTCCATTGCGGACGACCAGATCCGTCCCGCTCGGGCCGATGTGAGTCTTCCAGACATCGAGTACAGCGCGGGCCACTCGTTCGGGGTGATCCGTCATTGGGTTTAATTGGCAAGATGGCGAGCGCCATCGCGGGAAGAATTGGGAACAAAAGCGCGCACACGCGCGGCGCTCGATCATTTTTCGGGGCAAAAAGAAAGAAGTGGGTCTACCTGGGAGTCGAACCCAGTGCCGCTCCCAATCGAGCCCTAAGAGAGAATGCAGCCGTTACACCAGCAGACCACTTTCCGTTGCTCTATTCGAACAACTGTTGGTGAAAGATGCGCTTGACATTACTAGTATCAAAGACCGGATAATCAGTTTGTCTCCCGGATTGAGAGATGTGAAGCACGTAAAACGCCCGGAATGCTTGACCTCCTCGAACGCAAACGGACCACCAATTGAATATGCCTTGCTTCTCGGGAAGCCGGAAGGACACCGGCAGTTGGTCAACAAGCAGGGATAACAATAACGTGAGCTGATGTCCCAAAGAGCCGCGACCGTGCAGCCAGGACAATTCAGTACAGCGCTGAAGCACTGACAAGTTTGCAAAGTGATGCCTTGCCGCGTACAGGGTGTATATGCCATGTCCCAGACAAGTCAGCTAACAGGGCAAGGTACCGTTATCGACTCCGCTGGACCGTCCTCTGTCTACATCGAATGGCCGCGATACATTGAAGGTATCGCGCGACGAGGCACCTGAGTGAGTTACTCTACGGGCCGAGAGCGACAGCGAAGAGCTACCTAGCTACTATACAATAACCAGAAGAGCGCAGGCAACAGTGTAGACGCTACACAGAGAAGTGGCGAAAGCAATGCACTCCTCGCCGAACTTTATCAGGGGCGCATGGGGCATTGCGCATCGCGCCTTGGCGAAGGGTGGACGAGGGAGAGTCTCCCAGGTGAGCTTGGAGAAGTCTCAATTGCAGAGGCTCAGCTCGAACTTGTGCCTCGAGCCACCATTGCCCGCCAATGGAACGTTGTGGATAAGTATCAAGAAGATGATCCGGCAAGTCCGCTGCGGGGCAGCGGCTGAAGCATGCCGAGCACCTATACTCGCGCTGCTTGCTGCGGAGTATGTGCGCATTGGCATGTTGCGCGAGGTCGGCAGCGGACCCCCACGGTTTCTGTCTCTTGGAGACGCAGGTGCGCCAACATACTCGATGCCGCAGCGGAAGCAAATAGACCGACGACGGGCAGGTGTGGACCCAGGGTGGGCAATTCATCGGAGCGGCAGGCATTGACGGGCCTAACCGTCGAGTGCGGTGCGCGTGGACGCGTGGCACCACCGGCCCTTTTACGTCTCCGTCGCAAATGTTGAAGTACCAGTTCCAAACGTCAAAAACAGGAACAAGTACGGAAACGCTGCCGGACAGCGCCGAGGTAGATGATTCCTTCATTCGGTCGCTCATCATCGCGCGGCAATTGCAGTCAAGTCGCTCCCATAACATTGGATGGAAACGCAGTCGACATGGGATTGAATACACATCAGGAGTGGGTGAGAGCAGCTGTCCTGGAGGATGAGTGAGAGGGAGAGCAGAACAGCGAGACTGGAGCAGATGGAGGAGGTAGATATAAACAAAGAGACACGACACAAACACACGCAAGGGAACGGGCACGTGAAACGAGGGCTCGCTTTGGCGCCGCGCCGCGCTTACTGACCGCCCCGACCGGGCTTGACGACCTTGTCGAATCTGGAGGGCGACGAGGTAGAAGTCGCTTGGGTGGGGGCCCAGAACGCAGCCTGGTTCTTGCCGGCGGCAATCAGCTGCTCCTGCTCCTCCTTGGTCTTGGCCGTGTGGCTCTGCGCGTGGAAGTGGTGGCTGCTGCTAGCGAGCTGCGAGCTCAGGTGCGGCCGGTGGTGCTTGTTCAAGTCGCGCGACTCTGTGGCGTGCGCAGGCTCCTCCTCTTTGTCCGCC
This sequence comes from Quambalaria eucalypti, assembly GCA_004016185.1. Taxonomy (NCBI): domain Eukaryota; kingdom Fungi; phylum Basidiomycota; class Exobasidiomycetes; order Microstromatales; family Quambalariaceae; genus Quambalaria; species Quambalaria eucalypti. The sequence goes on along the minus strand of RRYC01000596.1, from coordinate 8,258 downwards.
GCCGTGGCGCCACTGTTCTTCGTCGCCGTGGCGCCGCCCTCGGGTCCATACTTGTACGGGTTGGACTTGGAGATGCCATTGGCCTTGTCGGCCTTTTGCAGAGCGAGATGCATAAAGTGGCCACCGACGACAGGGCGTGCCAAAAAGTAGATGAGCGGGTCAAAGGGCAGCTTGGGGAAGTCGCCCGTCGTCGACTCGTACAGGTCCGTCGCGGGGGCATCGGTGCGCCCATTCGAGTAGAAGCTGTACAGCTTCTCGATGAAGAGGTCGCGCGTCGAAGACGAGGCCGATGTCGCCGAGGCAAACATTTCCCAGTCCGACTTGGTCCAGTTGTGGCGCGAGTCAAGGGGCACACCCCACTCCTCGGCCACACGCGGGTACCACTTGTCCTGAATGTCGTAGATGCTCTTGGGGACGAGCTCGAGGTTCAGCAGACGGTCGCCAAAGAGGTTGTACAGCGTGCCCCACGACTCGTCGTCTTGATAGGCCAGCTTGGTGTGTGTCTTGTCCTTGCTCAGCGCATAGCCTTGCCACTTTTTGATGTACGCAGTGCTGACCTTTTCATAGTAGCTGGCATTGGTCGTCTGGCCAACCAATTCGGCGATCTTGCCCATGGCCGCGATACCCTCGATGCCCTTGATGGCCAGGTTCGTCTGGTTGGCCAGTACACCGGCAAAGTCGTCCGTGGAAAGCTGCGACGCCGGGATCAACGAGTCTTGGATGAGGAACTCGGCCCACTGCGACATGATCTTGTAGTGCTTCTTGAGGAACGGAACGGCCTTTTGCTTGCCGACGAGTTGGGCCCAGTGCAGCGTCATGAGAATCATGTTGCCACTCTCTTCGACTTGCATGGGCTCGTCATTGCCGTCATTGTGGCCGACGGCATTGGGGTAGACGCCCAAGTCGTGGACACACCACTTGTTGGGGTACAGTCCGCTCTCGGTGTACTCGAAAATGGGCAGCATGAGGAGCTTCAGAATCTCCGGGTTGAGGTACGTCAGCAGCGGGAACTGCGGGAAGATGACATCGACGGTGCTCATGTCACCATTCGAGGAAATTTCCTTGAGGAAGACGAGGGTGTCAGACGTGTTCCACTTGCCGCTCTTGGTCTTCGAAATGGTGAATTCAATCGTGGCGAGCGACTGCCTCAGAGACAGTTGCGTAATCGCAGCATACTGGTCTCCGACGGTGCCACCGCCAACGACGGCCTTGGAGTCGGCCACAATCTGCGCGTCGAGCTTCGTCGAGTGCTTGAGTGCATTCTCGTAGTCGTCGAGGAAAAAGGTGACGACCTCATCAAAGCTCGAGAAGTTGGCTTGCCACAGGCCGTAGCGGTCCTGCTGGTAGCTCTTGAGCGGTTTGCTACCGGGCACGGCGCGGATGTAGTTGACATAAGGCTCGCGCAGGTGGCCAATGGCGAAGAGGGCCTCTGGGCCACCTCTGTTCGAGTCAAAGTCGACGGCGTAGGCAAACGAGTTGTCCGGGCCTCCAACGCCGGCACGGTCCTGGGTGAGTATACCCGTGGAGAGGAACTCGTACTGCACCACGACGTTGTTGTTGTTGCGGGCATAGAGGGCAGGGCGGTCTCGAGCTGCCCAGGTGACGTTGCCCCACTCGGCACGTTGGTGGTACTCGGTGTACACTTGTGGCTGGTCGCGCTGAATGTACCAGCGCTGGACGCCCTTGAGGTCCTTGAAGTTCTGATTGTACTTGACATTGTCATAGTCGTATACGTGCGCCGTCACCCAACGCTCATCGATGTCGACGAACATCTGCACCGAGTGGGAGCCGACGGTGCTCTCGTCGAGCTCAAAGTGCAGGTAGCTCATGGGAATGCTCTGCCGCACAAAGTCTTCGGGCCAGATGGGCGTCAGGAAGGTGACGGTGAAGCCCACGCCTGCCGCGGTGAACTTGTAGATCGTCTTGGTGGCGGTGAACTCTGCCGACACCTGCTCGGCATTGGGGCCCTTGGCAACCGTGGTCCCAAATGCGTCTCCCATCCACTGGTAGGTGACATTGTCGACGCGGATGAAGCCGTGCCACCCTAGGCGGTAGTCTCCCGATGCACCATACTGCGAGGTCCAAAAGGAGGTGTCCAGGCCGGCGAGGTTGCCCCCGTCGCCGACGTGGTTTGGCGGAGTAGCTGACAGGAACTGGCCAGCGGGCGCCCAGTCGTTGAGGTAAGGCCCACGAACGGCCAGAGGGAAGCTTGGCGGCTTGATGGGAGAAAAGGTGCTCCCCTTGCCCTTGCCGTCAGCCTCCGAGGACTTGCCGGCACGGCTCTGTACGGCCGCCGAGCGCTGCTTCGTCTTGGTCGAGGACACCTTGAGCGTCTGCTTGAACTCGCTAAACGACTGAAGAACGCTGGCGCGCCAGCTACCGAGTCGACTCTTGTGTTCGTGCTGGTACTCTTTGAGAGTCTTTCCGGCCGTAAAGATGGGCTCTAGGCCAAACGCATGGCCCTTTGAGGGCTCCTCTTGCTGCTTGTTGGAGAAGCCAGGGAAGTTTGCATCAAAGGCAGTGGCCTCGCCAGACTGAGCCTTGGTGACTTTCCAGTCGACTCCCTGTGCCTTGTAGGATAAATCTTTGGAGCTGGCTTCGACGGAGCCAAAGGGAGAATCAGGATGGTGCTTTTCGTGGTGAGGTCGAGTCAGATCGGCAAGCTGCTGAAAGACTAAGCTGTTGGGGTGCTTGAGCGCTGCGAGGGCAGGCGCAGGTGCCAAGGGTGCGAGCAGACACGCACTGGCCAAGAGGGCCGTGAATGGAGACGAAAGTCTCATAGTGGTATGCTGAGGGTGGGGTGGGGTGGGTGGAGATGGCGAGGTGCGTGTGGTCGCGCCAAGGATCTTAACGTCCGATGTCGAGCAAGGTTGAGCGAATGGTGGGGCACCAGGGGGTCGAAAAAGGGGGCGAATGCTGCGAGACCGGTCAATTTGCCGGTGGAGTGTGCAATGCTATGAATGGGGTACAGCCGTCGAATGAGCGTCGGGGAGGCAGGCACACGCGGTACCAAGACGTGGATAGCAGAGGTGGGAGAAGGTGAGGGAGTGTCGAGGCAGTATGCGACCGACCAGACCACAAAGCGGCTCGGACAGTCTGCCAAAGGGGGAGGGAGGGGTCAGGGAGCAATGTCCAAGGGGGCCGAGGGCGGGGCCACGACGTCGGAGGGAGAGACCGTTGTTGAGGTGGATGGGAAAGGAACTCGACTGCGTTCGTACGGCTGCCACGGCCAACGCCAGCGCCCCTTAAGTACCGACGGCGGTTCGAGCCCTTCATTGGGCTTGTGTGTACTAAGGACTCACCCGGAGGTGCAGGCCCTCGCTCGCAGTCAGTCTCAGGTTCGCTTCTGACGGGAGTCGAGGGAAGGCCAAGTCGCGTCGCGGCTATCCGGCGGCAGGCGGGGCAGGTGGGCAGTGGGAGCCCGGGGGCGGGGTGCGTGCGCCCGTGCGCCATGCGCAAAGTAGCGGCCGGTGTTCGTCAGCGGGCGTTGGTTTCTGGCTTGCCAGCTGCCAGTTGCTTCATTGGGCAGCTTGGTTCTCCCGCAGGGTCAATTCGAGTCAGTCAGTGTCAGTTGCGCCCAGTAAATGAGTGAACACATGGGCGCCTGCACGCGTCCCGCCTGACCTCCGGTGCCCACAAGCAACGCAACGCACGGCTCACCTCACGCTCACGCTCACACGCTGATGCTGCCTGCCCCGCGGTGCAGGCGGGGGTCGGCAATGCTGCATGGCAGGACAAGACCCGGGCACTGGTCAGGTGCGCTGTGCCTGCCCAAACATCGCCCGTACATTACGCGTGCCTTGCGACCGTGCATCGAGGCCTCACAGTCGCACTACATTTGCACCGTGGACTGTCTCGCACACCTCGCGATCTGACCTGCTATTTGGTCGCTGTCGCGTCGAAGGGATTCGGCGCGTCCAGGGATTCTGCCGAGCAATGGGTTCGATGCCGCGTACGCGTGTGGCGGCGGCGCCGACAAATACAATATCTTCGCCCGCCTCTGTGACATTCCGACTCGAAGCGTCGCCGCCGATAGAAGAAGTGCGTGGTCAATTCACAATGTCCTCGCAGCATCGCAGTGGTCGCGGCTGCCTCCCTGAGCCTTTCCCTTGCGGATGTATAGTGCCCCTGTCCACCCCGGCACCCACTCTTCTTCCGCGCCAAACCTGGGTCGGAAGTCAACTTTTTGTCCTCGCAATTCCGATTCGACGCCACCCGCAGACGTCGTCCGATGGTGAGCCAAATAGCGCCAAGAAGCGCCTTCTCGAAACCTCAGAACAGAGCAAGTTGTGCACCCAGATTTAGTCTAAAACTATACGCTGTCGCTCCGAGACCCGGAATCTGCGCTACCTTTAGACGCAATGTGGCTTTCGCTGCAAAGACAACGGGCAAGTAGCAGTAAACCATTTATCGCAAAGTTTCAAAACGGCCACGACAAGAAAGAGCATCATAGGGGCCGCTGGCAATGCCCGAACCCGCGCCAAGATTATTGGGTATTGGCAGCCGCCGGGCACCTGCCCTCAGCATGCCGGCACCGCAACTGGGATCTTGACCGCTGTAGCCAGACCAGCGAGCGACGTCTCCTTGAACCTCTCCGACATCCCTGCAGCCGTATCCTTCATGGCAGCAATGGCCTCATCCAGCGACACGGCGTGCTCTTCCGACGTCATTGCCAGCTGTGACGCCGTCACCGCCTTGACGGCTCCCATTGAGTTTCGCTCGATGCAAGGAACCGCAACTTGGCCATTGACAGGGTCGCCTGCAACGAACAACGAGACAAGGAAGTGCGCAACGAAGCACGCCGTCAGCGGTTGGTTCTAGCTCAAAGTTTCGCGTCCCTGACGCCACAAGCCCCGGCGGTTCAGTTCGACTCACATGTCAGACCCATCGAGTGCTCGATTCCGATTTCCGCAGCGTGCTCAATCTGCGACGGCGTCCCGCCACGCACCGCCGTCAGTCCGGCGGCAGCCATGGCTGTTGCTACACCAATCTCGCCCATGCAGCTGGGCACAGGGTAAGACGACGGACGTGTAAAAGTGGCGAGAGTAAGCATTCAGAGACCCTGCATCGAATGCGTCGATGGAAGATTCCGTGGCGCAAATACAATAGCTTCCCTCTGCCAAGTCGCACTCACCCTGCTTCTGCTGCGCTGATCGATGCCCCTCGCTTGAAGAGCATAGCAATCGCTGCGCTCGTTAGCAAGAAGGTCTCAATGTCCTTTTCTGGGTCATCCGAGTGGAACGACAGATGCCAGTTCAGCACAGAAGGGATCGTGCCGCACGAGCCAAGGGTCGGCGCCGTCACGACGCTTCGTCCTGCGGCATTCTCCTCGTTGACTGCAATGGCATACACGGACAGAAAGTCGATGGCCGGGTTCGAAATGGAGCGCCTGGGCGGACAGGGAAGTGGATGATGCACCAGACTGCCGTGAACACGCTTCCGCTCCGCTAGCCCAGAGCCAGGCCTCACTGACGGAGACATGTGTGCAGGGAGCATAGAGCCTCCGGCCACGTTGCCGCTGCCTCGTACAGTTCCGTCCGCATTGAGGCCTTGGCCGAGGAGACCAGGAGTGGCGTGTTGAGCACCTCTGTCCACGCCTTTGCCTTCCGCAACGGCTCCCGGCGGGAGTTTCACCTCGGGATAGAGACCTCGCATCAGCCCGCGATAGAGATCCGGCGCTCTCCTCCGCAGTTGCAGCGGACCCGGCAGCCGTTCTTCCGTCGAGTGGCAGCCAGATCGAATGGCATTGTCCATGACGCCCCAGATCTTGAAGATGCGTTCGCGAACCTGCTCGGGAGTCCTCCACGTGAGCTCATTCTGGAAGACGATTTGGGCGATCGTTAGATTGTGCCTAGAGCAAAGGCGGAGGAGGGAGTTGCCGTTGTGAAACGGCAAGGGAATGACGCTCGAAGATGCGTCGCCCTCTGATCGTTCTGAAGCTGGGGCCGAGTCTTCACGGGCTGCGAGATGGCCGGCAGCAGAGGCTTGCGGTTCGGCAGAAACTGAACCGAGGAGTATCTGACCGGGGCTCGCGCCCTCGTCGACGTGTGCCATACCGCTCCTTCTCCCAACGTCAGCGTCTTTGCGGCGCACCTGTTTATAGAAGATGTTTTCTCTGACGTCAGCCGGGTGAGACTCTAGCTCATCCGGACGACGCTGGGCGAGTGCGCTAGTGTCTGCATCTGATGTTGTCGTTGGCGGCGGGGAAGCATCATCGGAAGGTGAAGTCGCCAATGAGCCATTGACAACGAAGCCACCGCCGACGGAAAAGTAGTCGTTGGTCGCCAGTAGGTCTCCGTCGCTAGAGAATACCGAGAAGCGCATGCCATTGGGGTGAAGGGGCAGCTGTTTGTCCCAGTGCCACTGCGGGTGGATGGGCGGTCGAGCAGGGCGGTTTGTGAATGAGCCTGGGAGCATGGGGCGCGAGAGAGCATTGAGAAACCCTACTCGACTGCACTCGGCTCACTCACGGAAAGGTCCTTGTTGTAGTCAAAGTGCACAAGATGCCCGCCTTGAAGCTCTGGTACGGCCCTCCCGAACTGCAACGTCTTTTGCTCCAGAATCTCGCGATATCGTCGGGGCACCTGGTCCGGATCGGCAGTCTCTGGGTCTTCTCCCTCGAAGCCGGCAAGGAGGGCTTGTGGCGTCAGGTGGCCTTCGCCTGTAGCCGCCAATGCGCCGTAGAGGGCAATCTTGAGGCGCGATACGCGCGGAACCAATGTGCGATCTCGGTCCAAAAGGTCGCGAATAAAGATTGTGGCGGCCCGCATGGGACCAATGGTATGGGATGAGGATGGGCCGAGGCCAATAGAGTACAAGTCGAACAAGGAGATGACGGCATGGTCAGTAGAGCTGGATGTGGCTTTCGTTGCATCGTCGTCTGCGTCTCGATCGAGCTCGGGGGTTGCCGCTGGTCCTGGACCAGGTCCGGAGGGTGGTCCCTGGCCCGCTGAGGAAGCTGGAAAGTGGACGTCGGAATAAGACTGCTCATTCTCAGTGTCTAGAGTCGATGACGGGGAGCGGCTGATTGCAGATGTGGTCCAAGTGCGTCGCTGGATCACTGTAGGATGGCGAGGGTAGCTGAGCTGCCACTGCTGCTGCGGCCCTAGTAATGAGCCGGCAAGGCGTGCACGCGTCGATGATGCCACGAAGCTGCGATTGCTAATCCGGGGTACGCGCGGCAGGGCGGCCTTCCAGGACTCGCGGCCTGCGGTGAGGGCGTCGTGGGATCGCAGCCGCTGCATGGCTGAGGCGGTGGCAGCGGACGATGAGTGGTATGTAAGTACTACTGTGTTGAGGAGTTTGAGCTGCGAGTCTGTCTGAAAGAGATGTGAGGAGGAGCAGCAACGTCGATGGATGTGCCGGGAAGGGCGCGTGTCAGGAGGCAGACATGTCTTTTACGAGTCAAGCGGGGATGGATTGCGAGCAAAAGATGGGCAAGATGGTGGCAACGGTTGCCTTGTCTGCCAGCGCTGGCACCTCAGACCTCTGGAACGATTGGGTCTTGCCAATCACTGATAGGACTGAAGATGGAGTCAAGACTTTCGCTCTGACTCGAGGCGAGCGATAGGCGGAGTGGGGGCAACACACGGGGAGCGGAGTGCCAGGCACGGCAGCTGTGTGTGTGTTGTTGTGCGTGTGTACCTCCGGCTGCCAGCCTCAGTACAGCACGACGACGATCTTTGCTTCGGAGCTTTCTCCGCCCGATTTGCAGCGCAGAAAGCACGGGCCACGACGCGTCTCCGGGGCGCTCGCGGCTTTGCGGATTTGCAAGGGCCGTCGCAAAAACGCCGTCGCAAAAAGGGGCGGGCGTAACACCAAAATGGACGCGCTGGAACGCGCACGCCTTCCGCCCGCCCAACAGCACAAAGGGCGCTCTGCACGCACTACACGCACACTACACGCACCAACACGCACTGCTGACAGGTCACGTGCAAGGCCTTGAATTTCCACAAGAGCCCAAGGCTCAAGACGGCCCGCCCGCCCGGCTCGGGCCCTGAGCCACAATGGCACTGGATGGCACTGGTGTACAATGCAATGGTCGTCATCATCACCCAAGCCAATTGAAGAACGACTGAGCAACACCAGAGTTCAGGACGCAACCGAACGACGACTCAACACGCTGCGCTCAAGTGTCGGTCCGTCCTGAGCGATCACATCTCACTCGCCCCCCCCCCCCCCCCCCCCCCCCCCCCCCCCCCCCCCCCCCCCCCCCCCCCCCCCCCCCCCCCCCCCCCCCACACCCACCAACCAAACAC
>RRYC01000592.1:0-23081 GCA_004016185.1 Quambalaria eucalypti | reverse complement strand
GGTGGTCTGCGGGGGGGGGGGGGGGGGGGGGGGGGAGGTGGGGGCGGCGGGGGGGGCGGGGGGGGGGGGGGGAGGCCAAGGGGGATGTGAGCTCGCTCGCCTCTCTCGCAGCGCCTCCACAGACACCCAGGCGCCTCACCTTGAGCTGAATCTTGGAATCACTCGGCAAGAGCACTGGTCGGAAGCTCAGAGATCGAGGGCAAATCGGCGTCAAGACCAAAGACTGCACGGATGGGTGCACAATCGGGCCTCCTGCCGAGAGAGAATAAGCAGTCGAGCCCGTAGGCGAAGCAATGATGAGGCCATCGGACTGCGTGTGGTTGAGAAAGCAATGCGTCAGCCCCGGTGAGTATCGCCGCTCGCGAAGGCAGGGACTCACAATGGCTTGCGTAAAGTGCCTGCCGTCCACAAAGGCATCGATGGTCGTCATGTGCGGCTGCCGACCACGATGCAGAGTGACCTCATTCATCAAGTGAACCTCCTGTGCCTCCCCCTTTGCCTCGTCGACTGCAACGAGACTCCCGTCGCACTCGTGGACCGTCTGCCGGAGTCGCATCCTCAGCAGCAGGGATACACGACTCGCGACAAGGTCGTCCAGGGCGGTGCGGAAGTTTTGAATATTCCAGGGCAAGAGAAAACCCAAAGTACCCATGCTGAAGGACAGGACGGGTGGCACTGGCGTGCGCTCAAACAGGGACGATGCATGCAGGATCGTGCCATCGCCACCCAGGGTAATGACGATGTCTGTCTTGCTCGCAAGAAGGTGCCTGTTCGCAGCTGTGAGAATGGCAACATTATTGACTGGTGGACCCGAGGAGGATCGTAAACAGTCGATGTGATGATCCTCGACGATGATGGTCATGGCAGGGTAGGCTGCATTGACATGGCTGTGAGAAGTCGGTAATGGGGAAGAACTCGCGGTCAGCAGTTTGCGTCATTTCCGCGACGGGTGGCGCCGGCAGCGACTCACGCAATGACGTCTTTCATGGCCTCGACTGTTTTTTCGTCGTGCCTCTTGATCACAATGAGGAGATTCCTTGGGGCCTCTAGCCATTCGAGCGAGTGATTGCCTCCGTAGCTGCTGCCAACCCGTGTGGTAATCTCGTACGTCTCGCGCGGAGGCAGGACCTTGGCAAGCCTAAAAAGATTACGGAAGCATCAGGGGTTATATGCAGATATATTATCCGATTGCAGAGGTGGTGATCGTAGTGGTGGTGATGGTGGAATGCAGATCCATGACTAGTCAATACAAAATGAGGTAACAAGAGACACGACGGAAAGGAAGGGGCGCTCTCTGTCTAGGTAAGCTACGGCCCGACCGTTGCTGAGCTCACCTCCCGGAAGGACCAGTCTTAAGCTTGACTTTGTCAGGCAGGTCGCCAAGCTCCTTCCATGGATGCCGTGTGGTGGTCGTGTAGTTCCGAGATGATGCCAGAGTGCTAAATGCCATGCGAGGAGCACCCGCAGCTGCCGAGGCAGAGATGGCCGAGCCGCTTCGAGCCGCTTGAGCCACACTTGCCGCTTGCTTGGCGGCAGCGACGATGCCCTGGGACGAAGGAACCCGGAGGACTCCCCACAAGGCAAGCATGACGCTCAAGAGTGCCACGGAGCCCGCCTGATGCGCACTGGCCAGCTCGATGGGGACCATATAGATGAGCGTTGAGATGCCCAAAGAGGCTTGGAGCGTCGCCGTGGCAAATGCCAGATTCGCCAGGCGGGGAACGGCCGGCGGCAAAGCAGTCCCTGCTGCCTTGAGAGCGACGTTGAGGTTGCGCGTCTTCCATGCTAGGAGGGCTACATGCGCGAATGTGGTGATGGCAAGGCACCGATGCACAAACTGGACAGTGACCGGGTTTTGAGTGATATTGTGGACGACGAGGGAAGTCGAAGAAGGCGATGGATCAGAGGGGTCTGGCTTGCTGCCGTGAGCGCGAGCGTAGCGCTCATCGAACATCTCGTCGAGCGGCGGCGCGATCCGTCCGTCTCCCATGGTGGGAAACTCGTTGTAGACCAGACCGGCGTCCAAGCCAGCAACCAAGGCGCCCGACATGGCAGTGATGAAGACGAGTCCCGTCACAGCAGTGACAAAACGCTTGTTCTTCTGCACCAACGGGTGGGAAAGTACCGTTGCCAAGCGCTCTCTGGTGCCAGGTGTTACGGCAACCCCGCTTGCTTTGCCGATGTTGCGAGCAAGGTTATTCTCTCGGAGAATGGATAGGCCAGTCCGAAGCATACCAGCATATACGATGAATGCCAGGCCAAGGTGAGCGGCGAGGCGGAAGTGGCTGACTCGCGGTGTCCAAGAGGCGGGCGTTGAAGCGGGAGCAAGAGCCGAGGAGGAAGCCGATGAGGATGAAGAAGCTTGCTCTCCATCTACACTCAGTGTACCTTCAGGGGCCGCCAGACCAGACTTGACCATGTACCAACCCATGGCGCCCTGTGCACCGATGCCGAGACCAATGAGCAGGAGCTTTGAGCGGAAGGGCGGCTTGACGTAACCTCTTGCGACAAAAAAGAGAGCCGGGAGGACGTAGGCGACACCAATCAAACGACCGAGGATGCGGTGAGACCATTCCCACATGTAGATGCTCTTGAAGTCGGAGAGCGACATTTTCGAGTTGAGACTGTCAAGCGAGGAGGTAGGGCAGACATGTGAGTCAGTCGCTGAGGCATACGGACCGAGGGGCCAGTCAGGCAACTCACAGCAAGAACTCGGGCGTCTGGCGGTACTTTGCCCACTCGCCCTCCCACTCCTCGTCGTTCCCGGGCAACCACATGCCCTTGAAGCCTGGGTTCCATTCCGTAATACTGAGGCCCGATTCTGTGAGACGAGTCAAGCCTCCAACGAGGATGATGGTATATACCAGGAAGGCGAGAAACAGCGAGTGGTATCCGACGATCTTGGAAGTCGGTTCAGCCGCAGACGTCGCAATGGGAGGCGTCTGAGCGGCGGCAGAACTGGCGGTAGAGGCTGTATGCGGCGACGTGTGCAATTGGCGGCGACATAGGGATAGCATCGAAGGGGCGAGCGAAGGCGTACGAGTGAGAATGGGCGACCGATACATTCGGGACAATGGCGTCGATGGCGGTTGAGAGGCAGGTCGGGGTCTTGTCGTCGTGAGGGAGCGCACCAAGGGCGTGACACCCTGCCCTCGTGCCAGGACGCGGCATTGAGCCGGTAGGGCAGAGAAGATTGGCAAGGGCGTGGGACGCGCGGCTGCTCCGATTCCAGCTCTGGCGACCGCCATGGCCGGCGGAAGGCAGATCATGGTTGCGCCGCGATCGCAACACCGATACTGAGGTGACACCTCAGAGACAGGCGGGAACCTCGGACCTTTTGATGTATATCGAAGATGTGGGAGCGTCGAGGTACTGGGCGACAAGCCAACAGCTTAGTGCCTAGCTTTTCGAGAGGCGCTGAGATTGCTGTTGAGATGGTGAGGGAATAGGGTGGAGAACAGAAAGCTGACACTCCAGAATATTAAGACTCATCCGCCAACCCTTCTCATCCCGATTAGAAAGGCAGAGCATCTCCCCGGCACGCCGGAAAGAGCCGAGAGTCGACGCGGACTTTACGTGAGCCTGCGTGCCTGCTTGATGCACGCGGGGCACGTGATCAGGAATTTTTGAGTGGGGCCGCGGCAGGACCAAGCGAGAAGGCGAGAAGTCGCAAGTGGACCACAAATTTACTCCATGAATTGACGGTTTCGAGCTGAATGTATGCTGCTTGACGACTGGTTCATTACAGCTTCATAACGCAAACTCGGCTCGCTCAAACGCCAGCAATCCTTCCGACCAACTTCGAACATGGCGAAAAAGCAGCGCCAGCATGCTCCGGCGGCGGAGGATCCCCGGTTCGCCCGGCTCCACACCGACCCGCGCTTCCTGCGGCCACAGCGCGAGCAATCCAAGGTCGTCGTCGATGAGCGCTTCAAGGGCCTCTTGGACGGCGAGAACTTTGGCATCAACAAGCGCAATGCCAAGGTAGATCGATTCGGGAGGAAAAGCAAGAAGGGCACCGAGGAGGAAGAGGAAATGAAGAGGCTATACCGCCTGGAGCAGCAACGCGAGCAGGAAGAGGAAAAGGGCAGCGGAGCTGAGTCCGGGGAAGAGGACAAGCAAAGCGACGAGGGCAGTGACGAGGATGACAGCAGCGACGAAGGCTCTTTCGTAGACTATGCTCGAGGCGCTGCCGATCTCGAGTCATCCAGCGACGAAGACGACGAGGACGAGGACGACGCTAGCTCTGGCTCCGAAGATGAGCAGGGAGACGTCGCAATCGGGTCTTCGGCGGTCCTGCGTCGCGAGAGACGGCGGCAGAAGGCTGCCCAGGAAGATGAGTCTGATGAGTCGGAAGACGACGATGACGATGAGGATCAAGGCGAGCAGCAAGAGCTGGATCCCAAGATCCTCGCAGAACTAGATGCTCAAGCCGCCGATGCCATCCGCCGAGACGCCGATGCTGGCGATTTGGCTGAATCAAGCCGGGCTGCGTCCAAGAAGCGGAGCAAGAAGAAGAAGGAGGAAACAGTCCCGCTCGGCGAGGAGACGAGGCGCTTGGCCGTAGTCAACATGGATTGGGACCATATCCGCGCTCTGGACTTGTACAAGGTCTTTTCTTCACTGGTCTCGCCACTCGCCTCTCGTCTTCCAGGCTCTTCCGCTTCGGAAGCGGTCTCGGGCGGCAGAAAGGCGCAGGCGTCTTCGCAAGTCAAGGGAAGCGTCGAGGTTGTTCGAGTTTACCCTTCCGACTTTGGGCGGGAACGAATGAAAAAGGAGGACATCGAAGGGCCTCCCAAAGACATCTTCAAGAGCGAACAGGGAGAAGGTTCCAGCAAGAGTAAAGAAAAGAAGAAGAAGAAGAAGGGCAAGGGCAAGAGCCGTGATATTGATGATGAAGACGACGAAGAGGATGCAATCTTCGAGGTGGACGACGGCGGCGAATTTGATGAGGAGGCCCTACGGAAATACCAATTGGAGCGGCTAAGGTGAGTTACCGTAGGCATATATGCAGCATCACCGGTCGGTTTTCTGACCTACGACGCGCCTTTTGCTCCATTTGCCTGCAGGTACTACTATGCCGTAGCCACCTTTGATTCGCCCCAGGCGGCTCGGCACGTCTACAACGAAATCGACGGCACTGAGATGGAGCGCACGGCAAACATGTTCGACTTGCGCTTCGTCCCAGACGACATGACATTTCCCGACCATCAAGGAGAAGACGGATGGCGGGACGAGGCCCGACCGGGAGTCGACGACGGCGTCTCGTACAAGGGCGCTGACTGGGCCACGGATGCGCTGCGTCACAGCAAGGTCAAGCTGACCTGGGACGCACCTGATCCCGAGCGACAAAAAGCAGTGCGGAGGGCAGCGCAGGGCCTGACAAAGGAGCAGCTAAGAGACGAAGACTTCAAGGCCTATCTGGCGTCGGATAGCGATGGCGAAGTAGAGGATGAGGAAGACTTGGCTGCTGCGGGCAGGGACCGCTTCCGCTATCTCCTGGGCCTGGACGACGGCGCCAACAGCTCGAATGGCAAAGGCAGGCGCACCGTTTCTGCCTTTGAGGATGCTCGCGAAAACGACGACGACGCAGAGGAAGGTGACATGCAGATCACCTTTATGCCTGGCCTGTCGGAGGCAGCTGCGAGAAAGGCAAAGGGAGAGCAAAAGGACGGGGAAGAGACGACGCTCGAAAAGTATCTGCGCAAGCAGCGGGAAAAGAAGGAACGGCGCAAGGCGGCCAAGGCGGGTACTGCCGATGCCGATCACGACAGTGGTGCCGTCGAGACGCGTCAAGCACAGCCCCAGGATGCCGACCTTGGATTCGACGATCCCTTCTTTGCCAGCGGAGGCGAGGAAGATGACGTCGACTTCGACGAGATGCTTCAGAAGGAGCAGTCCACCAAGACGAGCAAGAAGGACAAGAAGAGCAAGTCCGAGCGTACCGAGAGTAAACCTTCGCCGGATGCACGAGGAACCTCAGAAGTGTTCAACGGCGACGACGAGTCCACAGACGAAGATGGCGCCAAGGGCCGCAACCACTTTGACCTCAAAGACGTGCTCAAGGCGGAGACGAAGCAAGGCAAGAAGCTCAACCGCTGGGAGCGCAAGAAGGCCAAGAAGGCAGCCGCCGGTGATGCGGCCTCTGCTGCCCAGCCGAAGAAGCTCGAGACCCAGGACGGATTCAAGATGGACTACAATGACCCGCGCTTCGGCGCTGTCTTGCAGTCTGATGCACACGAGTACGCCCTGGATCCCTCTCACCCGAGCTTCATCCAGACCCAGGGCATGAAGGGTCTCTTGCAGGAGAAGAGGAGGCGGGCTCTGGCAAGTGAAGAAGAGGTGGCGGAGAAGCAGGACAGAGGGAATGCCAAGGGCGAGGGAAAGAAGAGGAAGGGCAAGGCGGGGGCAGACTCGGACTTGGATCCGGCTGCCCTTTTGCGGGCTGTCAAGGAACGCGAGCAGGCGCGGCAGAAGCAGGGTGACGGCAAGCGGAGAAAGGTTGCTGCGTGAGTGGGGTCCCGCATGCGATTGATGGCTTCGGCTACTAGGGACATTGCAATATCAGCCCATTGCAAGCCGATTTTCGGATTGTTTTCACGTGTGGCATTCGAAGACTCTCGAGCAGGGGGACGAAGGGACAGAGACGGACGACTGAGCGGAGGGGGTGAAGCGAAAAATAGCAGAAACAACCCACTTGGAAGTGGAAACCGGACAGTGTATCAAGACGAGCGACCGAGAAGGAATTTCGACCTACGCAGGTGCGTACGCGAAGCAAGAAAGATTGAGGCTTCCATGACGACTGAATAGTGAGTGCGAAGAAGGGGGTCGGTACCATTGGCGCTTGACCTCAAATAGGTCCGCTCGCATAGACATCAGCAAACCAAGAATAATCCTCCAACTCCGGCGTCGCGCGGGAGTCTCTTTGCCCCTGAGCGGAGCCATCACCGGTGTCATTTGTCCGCCTGCGCGTTCGCGGCCGCAAGTCGAAGCGAGCGCTATCGCTATCTGCCAAATCTAGTGACGGCAGTGCCCAGCGTCTCGGCGGGGAAGCCGCAGACGTGATCTTGGGCAGCGGGATTGAGGGTGGCGCCGTGGGGGGTGAGCTCCGGCCTCGCCCCTTCCTCTGGCTCTTGGCTCTGCTCGGCGTGCTTCCAGCCGACCCGTAATCGCTCGCACTGGCTTTCTTCGCGGTAGGCTGTGCAGGCTCAGTCTCGCCCATGGCAGCGAGCACACTGCGGCCATTCCTAGAACGGCCCTTGCTAGAGTCAGGCAAGGGCGGAAACGTCTCCGAATCAGGCGACGGCGCCCATTTTGGTCTCTCACCTACCGCACCCGGGGACGCGCGACTGGTCCTATCGGCGGGTTGCTTCCCCGTTGGCATCACCTGAGTACCCAGCCCGAAGAGGCCAAGGCCTAAGCCGGCACCAGCGGTATGCGAGACGGAAAGCGGCACGGAGATGCTTGAATCCTCGTGCTCGTCGCGGTTGTGCGCGGGCAAGTCGCCCGTGTCTTTGCCTTTGCCTTTGCGCAGCGCGTGCTTCAGCTTGCGAGTGAGCTTGGCGGGCGGCGGTGCTTCTGTGTGCGCAGGTCCAGTGCCGAAACCTGCGTGATGGGCATCGGTGCTGCGCAAAGGCGTGGTGGGTGGGGCAAAGACAGGAAGGCCCATCTGCGATTGGCTGTCTCGCCGCCCTCGGTAGGAACCCCCCGCATCAGCCTTTGTATTCTCGGGGCCGAGGCCGGCGGAGTGACTCCTCGAGACGGAGAGTCTCTTGAGCACGCCTGAATGGGGCTGCGACCCACCGCCGCTTATGCCGCCGATGAAGGACGAGAGAGAGCTACTGCTACCCCTCCATTTGTTATCCCTGCTCTGGTAGGTACTGGAGAGCTCGGTGAATTGTGGTAGGGGCTTCGTGACGTCGCCATCGTCAATGCCCAGCAGCTTCATCGCTTTGGTGGATGGCATGGCGAATGGCGCAATGTCGGACAGGGAGTTCCGCGGCGAGTGACCGCGAATACGACCAGAGTGGCGAATCGAGGAACCACCAGCAGAAGTCGAGGGGGGCGTGATCGTCGTGCGCTTACTGGCGCCCGTGAAACCACTAGGGTAGCCGGACGAGAACGCAGTATGGTTCGAGATT
This sequence comes from Quambalaria eucalypti, assembly GCA_004016185.1. Classification (NCBI taxonomy): domain Eukaryota; kingdom Fungi; phylum Basidiomycota; class Exobasidiomycetes; order Microstromatales; family Quambalariaceae; genus Quambalaria; species Quambalaria eucalypti. Next base: position 14,940 of record RRYC01000592.1, on the reverse strand, counting down.
GAAGGCGGGATGCTGAATGACGACGCAAGGCTGTTACCCGTGGAAGGCCGACTATGCCCCGCAGAACCCGGGTATGCTCTAGGAGCACTCAGAGGGTGCGGTGAGAGATCCGTGTCTTGTAGAGGCTCGCGGGTATGCAGGCGCAGCGAGCGTGAAGGGTCCCTGCCGGGCGAGGCAGTAGCCGCCGAGCTGAGCGGTGACGTTGCAGCGAGCTCTCTGACTTGGCTCTCTTCCGACCCTCTATTACCACGCCCCTTTTCTGCAGACCTATGATTGACCGCGAACGATGCCAGCACGTCTTGCAAGGACGGCCGCTTCTCGTGCCCGCGCTGACCCCTGGCTTTGACGGGGTAAGCACTGGACGTCAGACTATGCTGTCTCGAAACCGGGGCAGAATACTTCGCAGAGCCGCTACGAGACAAGGCACGGTGTGGAAGCATGTCCTGCTCGGCATCGATGTGCGCAATTCTATTGTGTCGCATATCAGAAAGATGCTCCTCGTCAGACTCCCTATTCTGGTCACGATTGTGATGACCAGAGGCGCCCTTGGCAGCCGCAATTGCAGCAGCCAGCGGAGGGAGCGGAGGGAGCGGAAGCGCAGGACCTCGAACTGCGTCTGCATGATTGACGGCCCTGAGTGACGCGGAGGAGTTCTGCCTCGAAAGGGATGCAATGGACGCCGCTCGCGCTTGCACTCGGGCATGAGCGAGAGCTCTCGCCGAGCCAGGTCTAGGCTCAGGTGGAATTGGAGCCACTGCAAGGGGTGGGCGAAAGTCATGTCCGCAGCGTGGGCAGCAGACCGCGGAAGCATTCGACGAGACCAGGCCGGCTCTCGCGCCTTGGCGTGCTGTGGGTCGAGTGTCGATACGGAGGTCGGGTCTCTTACTGCGCCGGGTCACGGAAGTAGCAATCGTCCCCTGGTCGTCGTTCCAGTGAGTATGCCCGTAAGAGTTATAGTGGCGATCCTGATCTGGATCAGCGCGCTGGAGCCGGGCCTGTACGCCGACTTCCGCATAGGTTTTCGGGGCTGGTGTCGCCGGTGTTGAGGGCCACCTTCGCATAGAGGACGGCGAAGTCGAAATGAGCAACAGTGCATCGGTGCGGCTAATTGCTGCCCTCTTGGCGAGCTGGACGGTAGGAGTCTGCTGACAGTCGTCTTCCGAGTCGCCACTAGAACTGTTGCCGGAGTCGCTTTCGGTGCTCTTGTGCTGTTCCTCGCCATTGTGACTGCCTGACGCCCGGTCCTGGCTGCTACCATGCTCAGTTGCGCTCAAGTCTCGAGAGCCTCTAATCTGCTCGAAGCGGGGTGGGTGTGCGTGCGGCTTTCCCGAGAGTGGATGCGCGGCGGCTCGCCCATCGTCCGAATGCGGGCCTCGCCCAGGCAACGGCAACGGCTGATGAGAGCGTCGCCAAGCATTCCCGTGCAGGCGGTTAGCTACACTGGCAACCTGAGGCAGAACGAGGCTCTTGGCTGGTTGAGACGAGTGCCTTCTCTCCATCGGCCAGAGTACCGTCTCGGCGCTGAGGTCCGGATCGTCGTCGCGGCGCGGCGCACTGCTACCCGACGTCTCCGCAAACGAGGCACTGGGAAGAGGCGTACACACCGAGTTTCGGTTCGAGCCCTGCCAAAAGCGTTCCTCGTCTTCTTCGTTGCCATCGCTGATGTGGGAGTTTCGTGAGGGCTTGTGAGCTTTTGCATTGTCATCTTCATCTTCAGCGTGTTCGGTGAGGCCCTCCATCGAAGACATTGAGCCCATGTGCGCCAGCATCGAGACGGCATCTTCGCAATCTTGGGACGCGGGGCGGAGTCGTGCGGCACTCGCGGGACCGGGAGCCAAGTGTCCGCGATGGATGGCAGTGTTCTCGCCGTAGAGCTTCGTAGGGGTCATGGTACCTGGCTCGCTGTATGCCTTCTCAGAGCAGCTTCCTTCATCCTCAGAGTAATCGTGCACGCGTGTGGCTTGAGAATGCCGCCGCTGCGGTCGTGGTCCAGAGACCCGGCGTCGAGGACGGCCGTTCGGTCCGGCAGCAAAGATGCTGAGCGGGGACTGATCCTGCTGCACGTTCTTGCGATGGCTCTGGAGGTACCCACTGTCTGAGTTGCTATGATGAACCGGGAGCCCTGGCCGTCCTGGTGCGCTGACTCGGCGATGGGGGCTTGGTCGACGCCCAAAGGGCGTGTCCCCGTCTTGCAAGTGTTGCTGCGTATGATGTTCATCCCATGCAGTCCAGGTTGACGAAGCGGCGGTGGGTGGGGTCATGCTTGCCGCATCGATCACACCCTCTTGGGCTTCGAGCCAGTTCGTAATCTTGCCAAGACTAATTACATCCGATCTAGCATCCTCGATGGAATGTCGTGTGTCCTGGAGAAGGGACTCCCTCCTTTCGACTTGAGACGAGGCCTGCAAGCTGCGGTGGCTGCGCGCCTCGTTGTTTTCCGAGATTGTAGGATACAGCTGAGCAGGCGACTGGAGCACATTTGGTGTGGCAAGGCCAGGAGAACGGTCGCTAATCCAGCTAGGGCCGCTTTTTGATACGATGAAGATGCCCGAGCCCCAGTTTCTGTCGCTGAAGGCAGACACGCTTCCGGCGTGCGAACGTACCATTGGGTAGCTGTGCACAGAGGACGAGGCGGAATCTCGGCGCCCACCATTGGCTGTCATGGCAGCGTTTTGATAAGGATACGACTCGAAGTCGAATTCTGAATCCGTCAAGTGCGATGGATCTCCCTCGTCGAGTTCCGTTTCGTGATCGCTATAGGAGGCTTGCATGTCGCGGTGCTGGAGACAGGGCGGGCGTTGCGTCGGTGGCAAAGTCGAGGTGACGTCGCACGGGTAGTCAGCAAAGAGCAAGCGGACACCTGCTAGAAATCAGAAGCAGTAGTTAGTGGTACGACTGCGGGGTAGAGAGAATGGAAAGAGAAAGATGGACCAGCTGAGGATCGAGGGGAAAATCAGCACTGATGCTTTCGGAGCGTGCTCTGTCCGAGAACAAAGCCAGCGTAAAGAGGGCAAGAAGTCTGGCCTACGTGGCACATCAGTCACTCGGTGTAGGCGCAGCGCGGTAGAGTCCGTAGTGAGAGTTTAAGTGGGCTCATCCCATTCGCCATTGAAACAATCACAGCCCTCGCCCAAGCGCGAGAAGGCCCAGGCCCCTTTGCTCTGCTCTGATGGCTAGGAACGCATTGAGCACTGGCGCGGTGACTCTGCCTGTAAGTGCGGACGCTAATTCACTCGGAGTGAGTAAACAAGGCAGAGGCAACTTGAGCCAGTGGGCCAAGCGGCTCTTTACCCCTGGCTGTCTCTGGCGGAGGAGGGGATTGATTGAAACGCGTCCGGATGACGCCGTCCGGCCACGCCAGGCAGCTCTGGAGAGGTGCCAGCAGCAAGCACTGCCCGTTGAGCGGCAACATAGCCACGAAGCTCATATACCATGTTGGAAACCAGGCGAATACAAACGGCCTTTCGTAGTATTAATCAGGAGGAGATGAGAAGGGAGGTCACTGCCCTCTTGTCGATACGGCGGTTCCTATCCATCGCGATGGGGAAGCACTTCCTTGCCGTACCCACGGTCTATCCGCGGCCCATCTTGAGCTGCTTCGTCACCCCACCATGGCCGTGGAGGGGATGACTTTGACGGCATGGGCCGTCGTCCCTGCCCAACATCAGACACGTCGGGGCGCGGTGTCGACCTCGGGGCCCCATCGTGCATAGTTCCGACTGCGTCTCTCGGCCCGTCTTTGGGGACAGGATTCCGGGATTCTACCGGTGTCTGCCCGTGATAAGCAGCATGTGGCAGATTTGGAGCCATGGATGGAGTCATGGAGGGTTCGCCGCTCCTGGTACCATTTGCTCGTGTGTCAGTGGGGACTTCAAGAGACTTGCGGCCGTGTCCGACGCCAGTCGATGGTGAGGCCGAGTTTGTATACGTATGCTGAGTGGGGCCAAACGCCGCAGCGACTGCTGCAGCTCCAGCAGGAGGGGGCCGGGGACTTGGCCTACCACTTTGCATAGACGGCCGAGGAGGAGAGGAGGGACCAGCCTGAGCTTGCACGGGAAGAGGCGAGACAGATCTATGCGAAGATGGGCGAGACGCATGATGCTGGGGGACCAACAAACCTCCTCTGCCACCAGAGCGTGGCGACGGGGATCCAGCCCGAGTCTGAGACGCATTCATACCTGACTGTTGACCGCCGGTGGAGTTGCTTGGCTGGACATGCCGCGGGGCTGCGGCCGATTGAAGCGGCGGACGGTCTTGCTCTTGTTGTCTCGAAGCTGTACGGCCATGACCATTGGGAAATGGCTTGACGTCTCTTTCCTCGTGCTGACGCGGATGCGACGAGCGGCGCTTGCCCCCGCTGGCCTGCTGAGGCAAAGGGGATGGTGGTCGACCGTAGGCGTCGACCCCAGGCTGTGCTTGGGGATGTTGGTGATACTGACCGTTTCTGCCGTTTTGTGGGTACATTTGCGGTGACCCCGGGCGTGGAGGAAGTGGTCCGTAGGCAGGATGACCATACATTTGCTGCTGCTGCTGCTGTTGCTGCTGCTCAGCCAGGTAGATGTCCTCGGCAGAGTACATGTGCGGATCGTACCCGTTCATCTCTGCCATCAGCATTGGTCGTCCGTTTGGGTGCATCGGAGGAACTCCGTAGCCCATGGCTGCGGCGTCGCCTGCCCAACCAGGGTGTTGTGCTGATGACCCAGCTGCGGGTCCGTGGCCAGAATAGTAGCCGAGTTCAGCTTGACGCTGCGTCAAGTCCTGAGGCTGGGAGGGCGGCGGCGGGGAGATGCCACGCGCCGACGGGCCGACGGGAGGGGCAGCTGCCATGCGCAAGTCGTGGCGCAATATTCCCATGCGTTCGAGGTCGCCCCACGTCTCAAACTCTTCCAGCGGTTGAAGGTCGGGCAAGGCAATGTGACTTCCGAGCTGGGCCAGCTCCTCGGCTTCGCGTGCTGCTTTGCGCCGGCCGGCAATCCCGGGCGCACGGTCCATCTTGGCAACGCGAGCTGCTGCTGCCGCCAGCTCGGGCTCTCCAATGAGCTCCGTCTCAAAGACTTGGTGGCGTCGCACAGGACGTGGCGCATCCATGTTGCGCTTCTCCCGATCAAGCTTCCTCCTCTTGCCATTGATCTCCTCCATTCCCTTTCGCCTGAGCTCGGCCACGTCGTGCTGTTAGAAGGGAGGGCAAGATTCAGGCAATATGAGCCGCCCGTGCCGTGACGCGAAGTCGAATGTATGCTCAACCTCTGTGGCTCTTTTACTCACCGACCAAGTCATCCAGGCCTCCCGCGCCTCGGCCGCTGCCATTTTAGCAAAGTGACGCTGCTCTTCCTCGAAGAGCTGTTCGACCATTCGCAAGCGGTGTCGGCGTCTTGCCTCGATCAATGCGGTCAGATGAATGAGCTCTGGGTGGGTTCCTGTTGTTGGTTGTGTGGGGCGCGTACGTGGAGGATTAAAGAGAAGAGGAGGGGGAGGGGAGATTAGCGAAACTGCCACCACAGAACAGCTACAGCGCGACGAAATCATCACTCACCATCCAGGATCATCTCCGACTCCTTGCTAATCTCCTCTGTTCGCTCTACGTAGAGCCTGTCTCGTAGCATCGCAAACTCAATCTCAATCTTGGTCAGAGCATCCATGGCTTCGGTTCGACGCAGGGCGGCTTCGTCTGTAGCGGTGTCGTCTTCTTGCTCGGGGGCATCTGCGATGGGGGTTCCGACGGCTGTGTCCGTGGCAGACTGCATGGGGTCGTCCTTGCTAACTTGTCCCGAAGCAGTTGCGGCCGCGCTCGCCTCTTCTGCAACGGCCTCGCCGTCGTCTGCGGCAGCTGCGCCTACAGTCTCTGCATCCTTCATTTCCACATCGTCTTCTGCGGCGGGGGCAGGCTTGTCGTCTCCTTCTGCGGCTTCAATCTCTGGGCTCGGCTGCCTAGAGGCAGGTTCCGAGTCAGCAGTGGGATCCTCGAGCAAAATTTGAGGAGCAAGGAGGGTGGGCTTTCGAGCCCTGGCAGGGGGGCCCTTTGGCGTCGTTGCTGCGGCATCCTCCAGCTGTGCGGTGACCTCGGCGGCCTCGGCAGCGCGGTCTTCCTCTTCCGCTGGGTCCGCTTCCACATTGGTCGCCCCCCCGGCCAGGTTCGTCAAGCTGCTTGCTGCATCTTCAGGGCTGTTGGCTGCTTGGTCCAATGTTTCCCGCTCCTGGCGCGTCCGCCTACCTCCACCAGCGCGAAGGTGTGCAGCACCGGCCCCTGCTTTGGAGCTTCCATGCTCGTCTTCGTCGTCATCTTCGTCTTCGTCTTCGTCGTCGTCATCGTCTCCGAGAGCATCGTCCGACTCGCCATCGCCATCGGCATCGGCATCGAGGGCGGGTGCTGCTTCCGCTTCGACATCGTTATCATCGGCTTCGCCGCTGTCCGAGTCGTCGGAGAGGCTGGATCCTTGCCCATCCGTGCCGACATTGTCGTCGTCGTCATCTTCGTCATCATCCGCTTCATCGCCATCGGCGTCGGCGTCGGCATCGGCATCAGCATCAGCATCAGCATCAGCATCAGCATCAGCGTCGGCGTCTGCGTCTGCATCCGCGTCGGCGTCGGCATCGGCATCCATTTCGCCCTCGATATCAGCGTCGCCATCTGCATCGGCCTCTGCATCACCATCCGCATCTGCATCCGCGTCCGCAGCGTCGCCTTCGTCTGGGGCATCGGAGAGATCACTATCGGAGCTCATGTCGTCTGTGTTGGGTAGTGCAGTGGTGTTGTGATCTGGCGACGCTTCCGTGGCAGCACCCAGGCCAGCCAGAGCGGCTGCGGCGTCGTGCGCGCGATCGAGTGCGGGCGATGCCGTGGTAGGGGCAGGGGCAGGGGCAGGTGCGGCCGAGGCCGAGGCATCCACGAGCTGTTGAAGGCCGTCTACGGCGTCCTTGTCTTGTTCCATTGCGTGTATGCGCGCGTGGTGGGGTGGTGGTGGTGGGGTGGAAGCGTCGGGTTCCCCCGTCCGCTCGTCGTCGCTAAAGGGCAGTGGATCGGTTTCTGCGTCGGAAGAGGCTGCTTCGTTGGCGTCGGTGCTGGAGGCGTTGCGTGGATTTCCCTGCTTGTGTGTCGCAGAGGTCGTAGGTGTAGCTGTAGTTGTAGTGGTGCTCGATGAGGATGCCTTGGATGGGGACGCTGCTGCACCCTGACCCGTTCGCATTGTCTACCGATGCGAGGAACCAAGCCAAGGCGAGTAGAGGACGGTGGGAGTGCGTGTCTCCAGACGGGGCTCGACGAGGAACGTGGCAGCGAGCGCGGCAAGAGGCAGATGAGGGACAGATGGTAGGTGCGGTCGCTCGAGACAACGACGGCGATGTGGTTAGTAGGGGTACACGCGGTCCAAGTGTGCCTGCCTGCCTGCCTGGCCTACTAACCATACACACACAATGCTCGCCTCGCCTTGCCTCGCCCTCTCTCCTCTCTCTCTCCCGGCCTCCTACCAGACCCGGCAGGCTGCATAGGTGGGAAGGTGCGGGCGGGGTGTGTGGCAGCCAAGGCTCCTCTCTCTCACCGAACGCGGGGGAGGTCTCGGAGCCGAGAGGCTCAGAATAAAGGGCGGCGACGACACGCGCGCGGCGCGTCTCAACGGGCCCTCCCGCGCTTCCGTCGACGACGCGATTTCCGTCTGGCACGTGATCCTTGGCGGCGGCGGTGGGGCGGGTGCTACGACCCTCTGCTTGCAAGAACAAGCTAGCTCGAATGAAGCACTGAGACAAGCTGCTCAACGAGCTGATGCTGCAATCAGAGTCACCACGAGGCCCACACTCGGTTGCAGCTGTTGCTGCTGTCGCTGGCTGCTGCGCTCTTGCTTCATCTTACTTACACACCCACGCGGCGCGTCGCAGTCATAGCGTTGCGTCATAGCTGTGGGTCGCAGCCTCCACAAGCGCAGATGCAACGCAGAGGACCCAAAGACCCTGCCTGCCTGCGTCGTGGATCGTGTGGACCACTGACTGACTGAATCAAGATTCAACTCATGGCCCACCCTTGGCGCATGAGCCGAGACAAGAAAAGAAAGATGTGAGCGGAAACGCATCGGGGCTCTGCCGCCCGTCGGAAGAATCTGAAGAATGCAAAGGAGCGTCCACCACTTTTTTTCCCGTATGCGACGCTGCTGACGTGACAAGGAGGGGCGCCGCGAAGAAGAGGATTTCGCGTTTGTGAGGATGGGCACATCGTTCACATACTTATAGGACAGATTCGATAGCGGTGTCCTCTTTCTCAATCGCCACATTCTCAAACCGTTCAATAGCGAACACGAAACGCAACTTTTTTGAGGACTACAGTGAGTCAACCAATCTCCTTCTTCCGCTGCAAATGCCAGGAATTCTCCTTCTGACCGGCCCAAGTGCTTGCTTCGCATCGACCCCTGCAGCACAGCACACACACTACTTACACCACCCAACATGTCGGAAGCATTCGCCGGAAAGTCCAACCAGGACATCATCGCCGAACAGGCCGCCTCTCTTCAGACCAAGTCTTCCTCTCAGACGGGCGACAACTTCCAGCCGCGGACAACTGTCACGTCAGAGGAGTCTGGCGTCAACGAGTCTGGCGTCGAGGGTTTCCCGGGCGCACAAGTCAGCGTGGGGCGTAGCGGCATGTCCGGTGGGGGCACCAACCCGCAGAACATTCCCCCCGAGGAGGGCGGCAACGAGTCGACGCAAGGCGAGTCGTCGGCCCGTTTCGAGGGACTCGGTGGACCAGAAGACAAGAAGCGCGAGGCGCTGGCCAACAACCCCGGCGGATACGATGCCAACCCTAGGGGAATCGACGAGGTGCCAGACCGCTCCAAGAAGGAGGCAATCCCTATGACCGAGGGACAGCAGCTCGAGCCCAACCAGGAGGAGACTGCCCGCAACACCTCGATCAACTCGTAGGCCAGTCCATAGCCAAAGCAGCAAAAGGATGATAAGGGGCCAAGAGGCATGTGAGCAATTACATCACCATGATAAGCATACACACACATTCTGAACGTTTTTTGCAGTGTGAGCAATGTGATGTGTGTTCGTTATCGGGCTGCTGATTGTGAGCAATGCAGGGTTAACACTCTAGCAGGTGAAGCAGGAAATTGGCTCCAAGGGATATGATTGCTACTCCTGCTCGTTCGCTACGGACAAAAGAGGAGGGTCTATACGGCTTCAAAGAGGCTCGTATGCGCCTCTGCTCGAGCTGCCTTGCCCTGAAATGGACTTCCATGCATGACGCCCGGCGTCCCTAAAGGTCGTGATGAGAGAGAGAGAGAAAGTCAATGGTGGACGTGGCCGTCTTGTCAGATGCCACATCGAGGAACTCAGCCCAAATGCACACATCCACTCACTTGACCAGGTACGGCGCCTCCCTCCAAAAGTCGCGGTGCGGAATCTCTGCGACGCCGTACCGCTGGTGATTGAGATAGGTCCCAATGGCAAAGTATGCAGTAAAGCCGATGATCGTCCTGTCGCGTTGCGCGCAGGCAGCTGTCAGTCCAAGTACCGTTTCTCGGTGCACGCACGCACGCCAGCACTACTCACAGGAACAGCAACCAGCTGAAGAAGCCCCAGCCGTCTGCGCTACCCCCTGCGCTCCCGTTGGACGAGCCTCCCTGCCCGGCATTACCGCCCTGGCTACCCCCGCCCGCACCTCCACCGCTATTGTCGTTCTTTGGGCAAGCAGCGGGCGTCCTCCAGTAAATCTTTGCCTTTCCATCGAGATTATCGTATCCCTTGAACTCCGGGCCAGGAGGCGAGGACCGCGAATCGCATACCATCTCCACTTTAACGCTCTGCGGCTTTCCCGCATAGTTTGGACCATCAAACACCCACTCGAGATTCTGCTCCCCGCCTACGCCATCGCGGTCCCCCAGCGAGACCTTGTAGCCGTAGTCCTCCGTCGCGAGGGGAATGACTTGCAGCAGGATCTCGTCTTGTGAGGGGCGCTGCGCTGAAATCTTGTGGCATACACGCGTGTTCCGGGGACAGTCGTCTGCCGAGGGATTGGATGGGAGGGAAGAGATGGGCGCGCAGAGCGAGGCGACGAGCTGCACCCGCGTCGTGGAAGGAGGCGTTGGGTATGAGTTTGTGAGGGTTATCTCCTTCAAGGAGGAGAGGTCGCTGTTGGCGAGGTCAAGAGCAGTATGCAGAAGTCAGGCGCAGCGTTCCGGCGCGTCAGAAACCTCACTCATACCAGATACAATGCCAAGTATTCCATCCAGCCGCCATCACTCACTATGAATTGCCATTGACAACAATGGGCTTAGAACAGTCTAGCGCCCGTGGACTCGTCACATCGGCAGCCTCTGCGTATCCCGCCCTCGTGGCGGCACATGCCAGCAATGCTGCGGCTGCTAGGGCAAAGCGACGGCCACGAGAGACCGGACCTGGTGGTGATGCAGGTGCAGATCTTGATGAGGATGAGGCAGCCATTGCGGCTGGAGATAGCTGCTGCGCAAATGCGTGCCGTGGGACGCAAGTGTGACGTGTAGTCGGAGGCTAAGCGAAGAAGGCGGGAGGTGATGCTGTGATGTTCAGAGCCGTCGACTGGCCTCTTCGCTTGAAAGTATCGTAGTCGGCGTTGATCGAAGTGGTTGACCAACCGTCAGGACGAAGACAGTTGGCAAAACCAATTGGCGAATCCAACACTCTGCTTGCTCTCGGCGCCCACACTGTTGCTCGCGGGCCGCGCGATGGCGACGCAGCAGCAAGGCGGCACGCGAGGCGGCATACATGCAATAAGCTTCGAAGAGACAAACGGGTATCTATTTCATTTCATCTCTGAACAAAGTGGCAGGTGACCGGCAAACGAGAATCGTATCATAAGTAGCCCAACATGACGTGTGCAGAGTAACAGAAAGTAGGGTAGTCCTAGAAAGCCAAGGGCCCGAATCAGGCGGTCAAGGTCGGTGGGCGAAGTCAACGGCACGCAGAGGTCCGTGTAGGGACGCAACGCCTGAACCTTAATGCTCCTTCTCATCAGAACTGCCCTGCTTGCTGCCATCAGAGGCAGCAAGAGGGGGAGAGACGGGCGTCGATGCGCCCGTTCCCGCTTCACCTCCTTGGGCGTCCAGAGCCGATTTGACATCTCTGGCTGCATCCAGTTCGCGTTGCAGTGCTTGGAGCTCCTTTTCGAAGCGGCGGCCCCAGACTTCGACGTAATAGGATGCCTGTTCGGGCGGTGAATTTGAGGAGAAACGGGCGCGAGATGAGTCAGCTTGGATGTGCGGACAACAAGTTGGGCATGTTCCCGCCTAGCCCACCACCGACTACTCACTCCATTCCATACGCTCGTAGTCAGGATGAAGATGCTGCAGGGAGAGAGGGACAGGCGCGACCGCCGAGTGTCAGAAGGGCAAGGCTTGCCTCGCATCGCCCCGTTTTGAACGGACTCACAGAAACACGGCGGAAGCTCGGCCATTGCGGTAGAAAAAGGGCGACGGCAGCGTGCAGATCATCGTGTACAGCATCTGCGAGTGGAGAAGAGAGCTATGGTGAGATACGCCGTGCGCTGCGTATCCGCCGCCCACGACAAGACACGCACCTGCAGTAGCATAAATGCGGGCTCACGCAGAGCCCTCGGCGCCTTGGTGAGCAGCTTCGCAACGGCGCCTTTACCATTGCTCATCGTAGAATAGGAGTTGATCCTTTCTCCGGCAGCAATCTTCTTGCCCTTGCGGATGCCGATGAAGATGTAGTAGGCCCACTGCCAAATCGCGTAGAAGCCCAAGTTGAACAGAAATGCCTTGTAGGCGTTGATGTGCGGCAAGCTGTGCATCGCTGGATACCTTGCTTCGGCGATGGCATTCGGGGTGAAATGCCGGATGGTCATAAAAACAAAGGGTGGGTATAGGTGGATGAATGTCGATGTGACCTTTTCCAGAGAGTGGAAGACGAGGCTGTTGCGCCAGGTGACGACGCTCCATGCCAGGGGGCCGTGAGCTGCGCAATAGACGATTGTGAAGAGGAATTCTGACCCAGGCCAGATCCACAGATACGCCAGGGCAGCTACATTGGCGGCATAGCAAAAGTCGAAGAGGAAATAGTGCCACTTGAGGCGAGTGTAGGTCCAGACTCGCAGAGGGAGGAAGAAGGCGCTCTGGAGTGTGTACGAGTACGGTACCCACTCTGGTCGGAAGGCAAACATGAGAGAGCTGGCCACGAGGTTCATGACACCGACGAGGAAGGAGAGCTTGTCTCTAAGCCGGACGTTCTTGGCATCTGCCCATCTTGCCGACAGTCTGTCCACTCGATCGGATGCCTGGGGGCGGCAGAGCGCCGATTTGAGCGGTACGTAAGTATTGGCACCACTGCGCTTTTCGCCAAGTACTGAATAAGAACTGATAACTCACCTTGCTCCGCAATTTTTTGAGTTCCTGCTCCAGCTTCTTGACTTCGTGCTTGCTCCTGGCACGCTTGACCAGCTCCTCCCTCCTCATTCTGGCCCGGAGTTTGACATCGTCGACATATGGCCTGAACCGCCGCTCTGCCCAGTCCAGGCGAGGGTTCACGTAGGTCTCCAAGAGGTCTGACGGGGTGATGATGAAATTGGAAAGACTTTGAGCAGGAACATCAACCAACGCCTTGGATCCAGTGGACAAGCGCACTCACCCGAGAGTGGAAGACCGCTGGGAGCAGATATGAGGAGATCGGGCCCATCGATGACTTCAGTCGAGTACGATGAGCCAAAGCTATTCGATCGACTCAGGGTCGCTCGCGAAGGTGTGGAGATGCCGCTCATGGTCGTCTATCGATGGGGCGGTGGTGGGGAGGGGGGTATCACAGCTACGGTGAGAGGATAGCAAGCGTATGAGAGTACAATGCTATGTCTACCTTGTTCGCTTGCCAAATCCAGGGCTCCTGTCGTGCAGCTCAGGAGGGCAAGTCCAACACCAGAAAAACATGGGTGAGCTGCTGCGCTCGACGTCATAGCCTGCTCCGTGCGCGCATGTGCATCGCATCGGCGTCTTGCAGAGAGCGTGAATGGGCCCGATCCGTGCCCAGCAATCGCATTCGACGAAAGAAAGCGCCAGCGATGAATCGGAGCTTCATTCAGTCTGAGGAGGAGGTTCGGAGCGCCAGGCAGGCGAGGAACATCAATGAAAAGGCAGTATTGAATTGGAGAAATAGTAGATGGTAGAGAATGCACAAGAAAAGAAGGGACACGCGCCTATACGTCCAGAGGCGCGCATACGGGGACATCGGAAAGGGCAAAGGCTAAGAGGCAATGATAGGTTGACATGTTCATCACATCACCCCATGGGTGCAATTTTCCTCCTCCGATGATGCTAATGATGGTGGTGGTGGTGACTGTGACTGTGATCGTGCGCATCATGACTATGCGATACAGAACCATTCGCATGACACGTATGGCTGTGGGCATGTCCGTGGTCGTGGGCATGGGAGTGGGGGTGGGTATGGTTGTGAGCATGGTGGGCAAGCGAATGGTCGTGCCCGTGCGAATGGCCGTGCCCATGCGAGTGGTCGTGCCCGTGGGAATGGTCGTGCCCGTGCGAGTGGTCGTGCCCACATCCCATCATCGGGTCCTCCTCACCCTCTCTCCGAACCTCTACGACTACCTCGCCCGCGACCATGCTGCCACGCAAGCTTTCACCGGCCTTGGCGCCCATTCCCCCGCCAACACTAGGAGCGCACCGCTCGTATGCCCACTGCGTAATCCGGAGCACGTCCTCGTCGGAGGCTTCGGGCCTGATGTATATGAGCACCGAGGCAATGAGAGACGGCGTCTTGGCAGTCCTCGAAGACGACGAGGTGGGAGTCGAAGAAAGGGCGAGCGAGTTTGGCGGTGCCGAGGCAACGGCAGAGGTCGAGGGGGTCAGCTGCCATATGTGAGGCGGCATAATCGTGGTAATCAGAGGGTTTTCCTCGAGCGCTTTTAGTGCCCTGAGTAGCTGGACAGTCTGCAGTCGCCCTCCCTCGTCTTCGTTGGTGACATTCGGCGCAGTCTGGAGAAGTACCTTGCCGAGAACCTTGCTCGCCGGGAGGGCAATGTACCACATTGTTACAGATTCTAGGCCAGCGAGAACCTTGTCGAGAGCAGCAACTTGAAAGGGTGACATGGTGAGCCCAGAGAAGAGTAGAGTTGCCGAGAAGAAAAGGACGGTGAGACTGAAGGGATTGGATAGCAGAGAGAGAAGGGGACCTGCCAATTGTGTCGTCGAGACCAGGACGGACTGAGACCGGGAGTGTCTGCGAGAGCTCGAGTGGGATGGCGCTGAAGTCGTGGACAGCCCAGACGCCGCTACAAGCTTGGCGTGGTTGCCGAGGAAGAGGTTGGAGAAGAGACAGGCAGCAGTGGCGAGTACCAGCAACGACACGGGCAGCTCGACGCCCTTTGCGACCTCGTCGTGGTGATGGTGCCCTGCTCCGCCACCCGTGGTAATGGAGGCGCTTCCAGTCGCTCCAGCTGGGTCAGCCGCGGCCAGGGTCGCGCCAGGCCCCGCCGCCGCTGTTTCTTCGCCACCCTCTAGCAGTGCATGCTCAATGGACTCCTTGCAGACGTACACGGCAGCAAAGAGGAGATAGATGGTCTGGACAAACTTGAGGAGCGTTGCAACGCGGTGTATCGAGTAAGCGGAGCTGATTCGGCGCGAGTCTCGCCCCGACTTGGCAGCACTGATCCAGGTGGCTAGCACGTCGACGAGGGTTCCAAAGGCGTCGAAGACGACCAGGTACCCGAGACCAGTCACCGAGAGCGAGTCGTTGGATTGACCCGAGACCCACAAGGCCGATCCGAGAGCAAAGTGAGCGAGGCCAAAGAGCCACGTGGGAAGGAGCTTCGTTGGAATCGGCGGAATGCCAGCAATCAGGGACAGCGGGTAAGGCAACGTCGAAGGCTTCGATTCAGCCTCAAAGGCCCCGAATGACTTGGTGTCAGGGTGCGCTGAGTGACCATGGTGGTGGTGGTGGTGGTGTTGGTGATCG
>RRYC01000591.1:0-24385 GCA_004016185.1 Quambalaria eucalypti | reverse complement strand
CCCCCCCCCCGTTGGCCCCCCCCCCCCCCCACCCCGAAACTTGCGTTGCGCTGTGCTTGGGGCTTGGCCCTGTGTCCCCCCTGGCCCAGCTGCCCCCCCCCCCCCCAAGACTTCAGGGTGTAAAAGCGTGCGTGTGCGTGTGCGTGTGCGTGCGTGCGTGCGTGTTTGTGGGCTAGCCCGTGCTTGCTTGTAAACTGTGCCTGCGAATGCACTTGCACTGCACTCCTTCTAGGGGTCCAAGGGGCGATAGGAGCGCTCGGGGCAGTGAAACCAGGGCTGTGAGCCACCGTCGGGTTGAGGTGCCGACGTCGCCAGTGCGCCCTCGCTCAGGCTACCCGTGTGCGTGCATCCTGCCCTGCACAATCGTTCGTCCAAGCACCGAATACAAACAAGCCATGCCCATTTGACCCGCTTGCCTGCCTGCCTGCCCGCCCGCCCGCCCGTCTGCGACGCCAGCCAAGCTCCACCTCGTGCCGACTATTTCTCCAAGCCATTCCGTTGAACCCGATTCCATACCCTACCATCATTGTTTGTTCCTACCCAACATCGTTATCCCCTTTCACCATTCTCTACACCTCCTCCGTCCATCGTCTCCACGCTCCCTCTACCAGCGCCTCCTTCTTCCCGCACCACTGCCACTACCGCTCAGCACCGCCCGCAGTCTGTCAACCAGCGCAGCGCTTTCCCAGCCTTTTCCACCCCCACCCTACCATTTCAACAATGACTATTCAAGCCCTCTACGAAAACGACAGGTTCGCCCTGGCTGAGATCCCCACCGACATCCTCGAAGCAGTCGACTTTTGGGCTCAGAACACACCCAACGAGCCCTTCCTCAAGCTGCCCCGCGGGCAGACGGCCGCCGAGGGCTTCGAAACGGCCACTTGGTCCGAGTTCAAGCACGCCCGTGACCGCGTCGCCCCCTGGCTCGCTAGCAAGCTCGGCCTCACTGTTCCCGCCGACCTGACTGCTCCTCGCGGAGAGAGGACAATCACGTTCCTCCTCTCTCCCACGCACGAAGTCATTACGCCCTGGCTCGCCCTCGCCTCGATGGGATACACGACGCAATTCATTTCGCCCGTCCACCAGCCTCACGTCGTCGCCTCGCTCATCGAGCGCGCCGAGTCCCGTGCCATCCTTCACAGCGACATGGACCAGGCTTGGTTTGCCGACGTTCTGACGGAGCTGCCCAAGACGTCCATCAAGGCCATGCCCACGCTGCTTGAGCTGCCTTCCCAGAAGCGACTTGTCTCCCTCATTGACCAAATCCGAGGTAAGTGGCGGGGCGCGATTGACGCTGCTCCATTGTTGCGGTAGCGCGAACTTTCGAGCTGACAGGCATGCTTCCTCGCCCCGCCCCGCCCCGCCGACCCGCGCAGCTGGCACGCCCTCTGACGAAAAGGCCGTCGCGCTTCACCAGGCCAAGCCTGAGCCATGTGAGTTGTCCGACTCCGATACCAATGAAAGCATGCCCAGCAGCATTCAAAGCCCGCAGGCCCGCCCGCGACTGCTTCGAGCGGAGCTTCGGAGTTGTTCGTGGCGCGCATGTTTCATCGCGGCGATTCAGGCTGCGAGATCTGGGTGTATGCGCAGCCTCCCACTGACACGCCCCATGACCTCTCGCGCCCCCGCCCGCAGTCGTGTACCTGCACTCCTTTGGCAGCACCTCCACCCCGAAGCTTTACCCGCTCCCGCTCTTTGCCGCCAACCTCAGCGCCAAAGACTCGGCCTTTTGGGCATTCCAGCTTCCCCTCGAGAAGCGCTGGCGCTGCCAGCTCCAGACTAGTGTGAGTGGCTGAGCGGGGCGGTATGCACGTGACCCCCCGGGTTCACCCCCATTGACATCTGCTACCCCTCCGTCTTGCTGTGCAGCTCGCATTCCACTTCTCGTTCCAGAACCCAGTCTGGCGAGCACTCGTGTGCGGTACCGCCCTCACCTTCCCCGTCATTGACCCCTCCACCAAGGCAGACCGCGCTCAGCGACTGGTGCCCAATGCCGTGGACATTCTGGACAGCATCAGCCTGTCTGGCACAGACATCCTCTACTGCTCTCCCAATGGTCTGCAGGCGATGCTCGAGACGTCGGTCAAGCCAGATGCACCCAAGAGGTGGCGTCAGGCGGTCCAGAACCTGAAGCAAGCTCACACGGGCGCCGCACCAGTCAGCCGCGAAAAGGCCGACTGCTACGACCGCCACGGCCTCCTTGTATTCCAAGTGTTTGCTCTCACCGAGACGGGCCTCATGTTCTACGGGCGCAAGGACATTACCGGCGACACCACTTGGCTCAAGCCACTGCAGGGCCGCAAGCAGTTTATGCTCTTCCATCAGATCGAGGGTACCGACATCTACGAGCTCTGGCTCCGCGACTCGTTCCCTGGTCTGCTCAACCAGTCTGTCAAGTTCGAGGCATATCCCGGTGACCCCAGCATCAAGGCTTGGAACACCCAGGACACTTTCCGCATGCTCCCGCCAAAGGGCCCCCACGACGACCTTCTCACCTTTGCCGGCCGCCAAGACGACTGGATCCGCTGCACCCACGGAACTGCCGCGCGCGCCCTTGAGCTCGAGGAGTACCTCACCAAGAACCTGCGCCAAGAGCTGGGCTACGACGCCATCCGTGGCGTGACCATCATTGGCAACGCAAGGGCTGCACTGGGCGCCGTCGTCGAGCTCAACCGCAGCTCGCCCCAGCCGACTCAGCAAGAGTTGGCGGCCGTCCAAAAGGCGACGGAATACATCAATGACAAGCTTTTGATGTACCCGGCCGTCCTCAAGCCGTCGCACTTCATCTACACTGCGCCCGAGGCGCCTATTCGCGTTACTCAAAAGGGCAGCATCATGCGCTCTCAGAATGAGCAAGTCTTTGGCCCGATGCTGGAGACGCTCATCGGCGCCTAGGGGCAGTTGTGTCGTCTTTTTCCCGTCCGTTTGCACGCCACGACTCCTCTCATGCACGCATAATGACTTCGCTTTTGTGTACCCATAGCTTATCGGCTTCTGCATACCTCTTTTGTTTCGTCTTTCTGCGCTTCGCGTTCCGTCTTTCTGCGTAGTGTCGCGCTCGGTTCGAGAATCCATGCCCCGTCTGCGTCGTTGCTTTTCCGGCTTCTGGCTCAAATTGGAATTTATCCGAGAATCGTCACGCTTGTTGCTGGCCTTTCACGAATTGCACGCGAGAGAGTCTGTCACACCCGCGCGCGTGCAGGAAGTCAGAATTGCCAAGACACCGCCAGAGATGGTATTTACAAAGGACCCGCCTTGGCGCCGCTCACACAGCAAGGGGTGCAGAGGCAGAAGTCCCGGCCGTCTGCGCTCCTGTCCCACTGTCATTTCCGTTTCCGTTGCTCTGCCCCTCGCCTTCTGCTGCTGCTGTTGCGACATTGACGTCTGCGCTTCCTTCAAAGACGGACTTGGGCGCAGTGATGCCGCCGAGTGCAAAAATGGGTGCCTGTCCCCTGAGACCGTAGAAGACGGTACAGTTTGCGACCTTTGGTGCCTCGCGGCCACCTACGGCATTGAGTACTTCCTGGGCGAGGATCCCACCCAGGACGGCTGTGGTGGCTGCAAAGTCGGCTGGTTGTGCGGGGTGCAGTGGGATAGCATTGGTGAGGAAGGACTCGGCCCATGCCTGTGGATCGACTAGGCCGCCTGCCCCTGAGCCTGAGCCTGAGCCTACAGAGGACCAGAGCGCATCGGGGTCGAGGTCGCGCGTAGTGAGCAGGTCGGAGACGGTGGAGAGGAGCGTCGAGGGAAGGACGTCTTCGGGGCCCGAAGCCTCGCCGTTTTCCTTGAGGTGCCAAATAGCCCATGTGCCCCAGAGGTTCTCCGAGTTTCTCAGCCTGCGCTTGACGGCGGCGGCGCTACTGCCCGTGGCCTTCCACTCGTGTTCAAGTGCCGCTGCGAGGGGCACAAAGTCTTGTTGCTCAAGCTGAGTCCACGTCTTTTCAACGGTGGCATTCTTTTCATCCCTCGTCGTCTGCTTCCTCTCTACGAGGAACTGGTGTGCGTCGCCGAGGTCCTGGAAGAGGAGGCCGTCCAGACCCTGGGCTTGGCCGAGATGGAATTTGGTGCCTTGGGCGCGGCAGAGGCTGTTGAGCTCCTCGAGGTGGGAGAGTGACAGCGAAGAAGGTGCAAAGGGGTTGGAGTTGGTATAAACGAGGGCTGAGAGGGGCGAGGCTGGGGCAGCCGCGCCTTGGATAAAGGGGCTAATGGATTGCAGGGTGGGCGGTTGGACGACGGTGGTGATTGTGACGTGCGGGTTGAGGGCCGACAGGCGGGCATGGGCGGCCTCGACTCTCTGCAAGCAAAGGCGTGGGGGAGGAGTATGTGCATGTGTGAGCATGCCAATGGCGCAGGGCGCAGACAGGCTCACACTGCTGCGAGACGACTCACGTTCTTGCCAATGTCTTCCTCCCTCCACACAAATCCGGCGGCGAGCGAGTAGCCATCTACTTTGCCATCGTCGAGGAGGATGAGCTCCTTTACGCCTGCCAGGATGAGATTCTTGGCCGTCTCGACGGCGAGACCTCCCTGGAAGGGGGCAATGAGAACGCGGCATTGACGTATCCTAGACTGGGCCACGGATCCCCAGAGGCGCAGCTGTCGGTCGTACAGAGCGGCCTCCTCTGGTGAGCGTGGTGGGGTAGTGGTGTGCGCTCGGAAAAGGGTCAGAGAGAGGATGCGCTCGTGTCCCAAAGCAGATTGCCCACTCACCTTCGGTCATCTGATCGGCTGCGTGGCCGTCTGTAGCGAGGGCGCCGTTTGTGGCTGGCGTGGCAGAAGTCGAGGCCATTGTGGAGGAGGTCGGGCGCGTATGGGCGGGTGTGATGCGAGTCCAAGATGGCAGCTGGGTTGTGTTGGCAGAGAAAAAGGCGCAGGATACCGGCGGTGGAGACTGCGACTGCCTTGGCTGGCTTGCTTCCACTGGCAATGCTGGCTTGTATGTAATTCAGTGCAATATTACCTCTGCTTGCCCTTGGCTGGACTGGACGTTGTGCTGGCTGTGGCGCGTGCGCATGAACAAGTCGACGTCGACTCGACTGTTTCAGCGGAACGGAGGAAGGATTGGGCGCCAAGTCGCAAGTCGTGTTCGTCGACGGTTGACGGTGCTTCCACGAGTTGCCTGCCGATGGCATGGGGCTGCCTCGGCCTGACTTTGGCAGTCACTTTGACTTTGTCCGCGGCAGCCAGCCAGCCCAGGCAGCTTGACGTTGGCGCGCCCTTGGGGTTTTTCCAGAAGAGACGCGTGGCAGCCAAGTTTGACGGGGCGGAAGCAATCGTTGGACAAGACCAGGGACGAGAAGAAGACGCGCACGCAGCGCGACACTCGGCGCACCGCCTACGCCTGCATCGGCCGAGGCGCGCCACGAGCGAAAACGCAGAGAGACACAGAGATGCGGTGCACTTGGGCTGCGCTGCGCCGCCTACCAGTCGACTGCGCTGCGATTTGGCTCCGCCCACGCCCACGCCCACGCCGCCCTCGCCCGCTGCTAGAAAAAGTCGACGGGGAGATTACAGTTCATCCTTTGCACCCATTTTCTCTTTCCTTTCTTCGTACGATCCTGCCCGTCCCACTTCGCTCTGCGCCCTCAACCCACCCTGTTCTATTGGTGAGTACCTCGTATGGCATGCAGCATGGCTTGTCCACTCTCTCTCTCTTTCCGCCACCCGCAACGCGCAACACCCACGAGATGATCTATCACTTCCTTTCCCCGGCCTATCCGACCATGCCGAGACGACAAGGACGCTCGATCGCTGTCGAGCATTTATGTTCTATTTTGTACTTGCCAGTACTCTTTTGTCTGATGGGTTCGCTACGCGTACAGAGGGTTGTCGGGCGAGAAAAGGAGAGGACACGAGACACGCAGCTGCCAATGACGACGACTTCGCCAACGCATACTGACATCTCAGTACACTCCTCCCTTGCCAACACAGCCTCTATACAAGAAGTAGTCCCTTCCCTCTCCTTACTCCCTCTCCACCACCGGCCTCGCTGTACCCTCTAGTTACTGTGAGTATCGCGCACCACGTCGCAGCCCCGCCAGCTCCGATGATAGAAGCACATGGTATCCAGCCAAATTCGCAGTTTCCACTCTAGGGCCCGTTTGCATCCCTTCGGGGGTGGGGTATTCCTGGCTCTCCCACTCGAGAGACCGCTCGGTCCGTACCCATCTCCTCGGAGAGGGCCCCGGCTCGAACCCTCCTTTAGCCAGGAGTGCCGGTGGTCCAGTGGTCGGGCCTTGGTCGTTTGCATCGGGAGGGATCGCAGCCTGCCTTGGCCTGATGAGGGTTTGCAGACCTTCCTTGGAAGTCTGAGGAGCATCGGCGCGACTGCATTCCGCCTTTTGACCACTCTGGGGATCCCTGATTGACCATCGTCGTCACCTCTTACCCCATCGGCACACCAGGTCTCCTCTGCCTCGCCGCTCAACGCCTGTATTGTAATACCCCCCTGCCGCGTGTCTCTTGTGTTCCCGTCCACCTTACGGTGCGTACCATGTGCCCCGTCTTCCGTGGTTGTAATTGATGCAGCATACCTTGACTTTTTCCAACGATGGCGCGTTGAGGAAGAAGAGTGGGTGGTGGCGGCGACCGCATGCACAACGTGCACCACCGTCAATGATGAGCCTACTGCAAACCAGACAGCCTAGGAAGAGCCGTCGTGAGCGCCCATGCATGTCCGCCATCGTCTTGGCTTGGCAGTCGCCCTCTCGGGTAGCTGTTGAGTCGGGGTCCGGCGCGAGGCTTGCTATGCGATTTCACCACCTCGTCAACTGGTCGCTGTCGTTGTCCTGCGGTTGTGGCCCCTCGTCGAATGCTTTGAGAGACTTTGTAGTCTTTCGGCGTTCCGGGGGGCTGCGCTGCGGTCGATGGCGATGGCGACATTGTGTTGATGGGATGCCGGAGAAGTTGTGCTTGCCCGCTGGATAGGTGGCAGGGCGGCATGGTGTCGCGAGGTCGAGAAATTGGTTTTGCTGAAAACGATGGCGGCGGTCGCTGGCGGGCGTTGGAAGATTCGGTTCCATCGATGATTCGGCGAGCATCACCCGCTGACACCTGTGTCCTCACACCGCCTTACGCACCCGCATACAGCCATGTCGCAATACCTCGCACCAGCCCGTCGGGCCCTCTTTGCAAGTCGGGCCTCTCCCGTCGCTTCCACGTCGGCATACACACTCAGCGGCTGGGTCCGCCCCGTCTCCTCTAGCAGCAGCAGCTCGGCGCAGCCCGTCTTGAACGATGCCACCAACTCGTCTGCCTCTGCCTCTGCTGTCGCCGCTACCTCTGCCGAGGAGTCGTCGTTGCGCCCCACGACGCACTTTCGCGTGACGTTGCGCCGCTCGGCCATTGGTCTCCCTTCTCGCTACAGCAGGACCCTGGTCGCCCTGGGCCTCACCAAGCGTCTCAAGTCCGTCTTTGTCCCGCACAACTCGGCTATGGCCGGAGCCATCTTGCGCGTCAAGGAGCTGGTTCACGTCGACAATGTTCGCCGCTTGGACCCACCGGTGGGACGTTTGAGCGAGGAGGATGCCGAAGAGGAGCTCAGGGCATGGCACGATGCCATCCCAGACCAGGACGCAATCTGGGTGGACGCAAAGGGTGACGTCGTCGACTGGGGACGCGAGTCGCGCCGGGCACCCCGTGGGTACCGCGTCGTGGGCAACCTCATCAGCGAGGAGCGTGATGAGGCAATACGGTTGCAGAACGCCGCCGAGGCAGCCGCCGCCGAGCAGCAGCAGGTGGCGTGAGCAGACTCGGAGATTACATTTGGTTTCCAGTATTTCCCGGCGTATTTTCAGGCAGACACAGCCCAATCCATAGATGCCGTCTTTTCTCACGTCCGTTTGATACAATAGCGTGACCGTGACACCGGGCTGCCTGACCTCGCGAGCCCACAACGGTTGCGCTGCCTGACCTGTCGAAGGCGAGGGCGAATCGTACCATGGGTAAAGGCTCGTCGTGCCCAGAGGGGCATCGAGCGCGCGGCGCGCGCTTCTTGGCGTCCTTGGCCGCTTGTCTCATGTGCTCAAGTGCGATTGGATCCCTTTCGCTCTCGACCAAATCTGCAATTCGTGTCGCCTCGCCTCGCCCTGACCCGGCCATGGACTCGCTGCCGTACGAGGAACCGACTTTCGGGCAGGTATGCTCCTTAGCGGGGCTCATCCTGCTACTCAACCTCTCCCGGCACCTCATAGACCACCTCTGCTACGCTGGTCTCATCGCGCAGGTGCTGCTAGGCGCACTGTGGGGCGCTCCTCTAGGCGACCTCCTCCCCGACTCTGTGCAGGTATCCATCCGCACATTGGGGTACCTGGGCTTGCTCCTCCTCGTAGCGCAGGGCGGCGCCGAAGCGCGGTTGGACATCCTCTCCTCACCGCGTAATGCCGCGACGGCGCTCCTCGTTGCTCTGACGGGCATTGCATTGCCTATTGGGCTGTCGATGCTACTACTGCCGCTGGCATTTGGGTATGCGCCACTCGAGGCGTTTGCGTGTGGCGCTTCGATGAGCTCTACTTCGCTAGGTACGATCCTTACACTGCTGGGTACCGTCAAGGCCATCGATGCGCAGGCGGGAGAGAAGGTCGGTAGCGGCGGCGGCGAGGCGTCCGCAGAGCTGGCCTCTGCCACTGGGGACTCGGGCGGCCTGCTGGATACACGACTGGGCACCATCCTGGTGGGCGCTGCACTGCTGGACGACATCGTGGGGCTGGTAATGAGCAAGGTGATCCTCGTCGTGGGGGCGTCATCATCGGGCATCGACCCCTGGACCATCGTGCGGCCAATCCTATCCTCGATCCTCATGATGGGCGTCACGGTCATCCTCGCACGGTGGATCGTCAGCCCGCTGCTCAGACGAATGGCACGGCGGGGCGGCGCCTCCCTCCGAATGAGGTCCCGCGCTACAAGGTTGGTCCACCGGCAAGGCCTGCTGGCTGCTGCGTCTATATGCATCACGCTACTGTACGTTCTCATCGCCCACTACGTCGATACCTCGCCGCTCATTGGGGCTTTTTGCTCAGGTGCGCTCCTGGAGCACGCATCGCGGGCATTCTCCGCCGGCGGCGGCGCCACCACGGCATCGTGGTCGCACGAAGTAGCGCAGAGGCTGGACACGCTACAAGGAAGCCTCCTCCTACCTTTCTTCTTTGCCTCGATTGGGTTTGCAATTCCCCTGCGGAGCCTCTTTGGCGGTATGGTGGTATGGAAAGGCTTCGTCTATGCGGGACTGATGGCCCTCGCCAAGGCCGGTGCGGGGCTGTGGCTCGTCGTCGTCGACGTACTCGAGGGGCGGGCGCCGGAGCGGTCACGGCAAGTGGATACGCCTACGCGTCCCACGGTCGGGCTGGAGACGGAGGTGGAGATGGAGCGCAGGGAGACAGGTACCGGATCAGTAGCTGAGCCGCCACGCCCACGCCCACGTGCATCGCGCTGGGCAGCCCCCCTCTTGCTAGGATGCAGCCTAGTAGCACGCGGTGAAATTGGCTTCCTCATCGTGGGCCTAGCTCAGCAGGCGGGTCTCGTGGGAGCGGGCGTGGGCGGCAGTGCTGCTGCTGCTGCGTCGTCGTCATCCAAAGAGGAAGCCCTCCAGGTGACAGTTTGGGCACTGCTTCTGAATACCGTCGTAGGCCCGATTTGCGCAGGAATGATTGTTAGTTGGAAGCGTGGGGAGCTAATGCGCGAGGTGATGCGTGGACGGTGGGGGCAGGTTGCGTAACCAGCCCCAATGTGAATCCCAGACAATAACATGATAAGTCTGCGTGTCTTCCGTCCCTTGAGAACCAATGCACTTCATTGCTAGAGTGTGTGCCGCGTGGCATGGTATGCCGACGCCGCTAGCTGATGAGAAGAAGTCTGGTCTTGCCCACCATGACGCACACAGCCCTTGCTTGTCCACCTTGGCACGCCCATGGACCATGACGCCCATCAACGCAAAGGTGTGAGCCAAGACTGCGACGTGGGTCCACATCCTCCTCTTTGCTCTAGCCACCTAACCCTGCTCACATGCTCACATGCTCACATAGGCTCACGTTGGATTCCTCGTATCCGCAAGGGCAAGCTCTGTGCGCGCGGGCGTACGTACGGGCGTATGGGTAGGCGGGCGTACCTACGTCTTCTGCGGGCGTCCCCGAGGCTGCCTGTGCCTGCCTGTGCCTGTGTTGCCTATTGCACTGTTCTTACCGCGGGCGGGGTCCAACCCTCGTCGCTCCCACCGCCGCGGCGATGCGCGCGCGGGCCGGCGGACACAAAGCACAGCACAGGCACACAGCCCGCGCGCCTGTTTGTTCGTTCGCTCGCTCGCTCGCTCGTGATAGGCAGGCAGGAAGGCAGGCAGCGCGCGCGCACTGCTCAGGGCCGAGGAGCCGCCCACGCGTGAGGCCTGAGCGCGCGGGCGAAGCGCCGGGGCGGGGCGGGGCGTGGCATATGGGCAGTGTCGGCGTAGCTGGCGAGAAGTAGCACAAAGAAGAAGAGGGGCAGAGGAACGTCGAGGACGCTAGGCGAGGCGAGGCGAGGCGGCAGGGGAAAGACGAGATTCCGCCAGAGGACACGACGACACGACACTCAGCTCAGAATGGCTAGAGCTGGACGGGAAGAGAAGGTGACACGCGCAAACCGAAAGGGGAGAGTGACCGGGGTGAGTGAGTCGTGGCCGGTGAATTTGAGGTACAGTGGGTCCGGCTCGGCCTGGTCCGGACGGGCGGGCAAAAAGGAGTCGAAGCCCAAAGGGACGGCAACGGCGAAGGGTTGGATGCTGCGTTCGCCCGCCGCCGCCTCTGAGCTGTGCTTGTGCTGCACGAGAAAAATTAAAAAAAGTCGAGAGGAAAAGAGCCGACGACGCGGCGGAGGCGGCGGCGGCGCATCGTCGCCCTGGTTGGTTGCCAGTGAGTGATCAGTCTGAAACACACGAGGGCCACCAACGACGGAGACGACGACGAACGGCAGACGCGGAATCGCATCGACTGCGAGTACGATACAGTACAATCCGATAATTGGCCATTGTAGCCAGCCTCTGGTGCTCCATTCCACCACCATCCCCACCACCAACCACCACCGCAATCATCCTCCAACCCCCGCTGGCGGCTCATTTGTCCATCCGCCCCACCCGTCGGATTACATTCAGTCTCCGCCTTGCCCCCACACTCGCACCCGCGCTCGCACCCGCACACTCACTCGACCACGTCTGATCGGGCCGACGCTTGCTCTCGAATTATTGAGCGCAGGTCAGCCAGCCAGCGAGCCCCAGCAGCCACCCGACGTTCCTTCTTTTTCTTTACTTTGCACTGCTCCATTCTCAACGGGGGCAACGGCCCATCTGAATACCCACTCGCGCCCACTGCGGTTCCCCTGTGTCTCTGCCCGTAGACAACACAATACCCGACGCAGCATTGGCAGCACTGGCAGCATCGCCGCCAATTGCACTTGCTATTCCGAGCCGCCGCCGCCGCCGCCGCCGCCGCGCATTGGACGCAAAACCATTACTGTACACTGCGCGACAACATTCATCCCATCCCGTCTCATCCCATCTCATCCATTCCCCCCCACGACACAAACTCCTTGATACAACGCCACACCGCCAACATCCACCCCACCCCACCGCACAGCGGTCGACGCATCCAAGATGCTGTCCAATCCTTTTCGGCGGAAACAGCGCCAGCAGCAGCAGGCACCGTCCTCGTCGCCTGACAAGCCGAGGATCACCATTGCCATGGCTGGCAGAGGCAAAGGTGGTGCAGCATCGCAATCGCAGTCACCCAGTCAGTCTAGTCAGGGTCACCAACAGCAACAGCAACAGCAGCAGCAGCAGAGTCTCGTACTCCCTCCCGAGAGTAGCTACAGTGAGTGTCGTTGGTCATTGGTGCCGATGCGCCGTTGTGTAACAGTGTATGCGATTATATCATCCAATACTCGCCGAGTACCGGTGTATGCGACGATACCATCCAATATCCACCGAGTGCCATTCCAAACATCTGCTCACCTGCATTCACTCATATCACCCCACCATTCAATATATCCCCTCCCACCATCACCATCACCATCGCCCACCCTGCCCACCGCCCAGGAACATCCCTGATCATGCCCCACCTCACACGCAGATTCACCCTCCTCCGCGCTCCCGACGGCACCATGGTCACGCCCGACGCCATGCGCGCCCACCTCCGCGCACAGCGGGCAAGGGCAAGGGCCACGGGGCAGCCCGGAGCCAACTTTCTCACGGAACAAGAGGAAGACGAGATCATCGACCAAATGAAACGCCAGACGCAGCTTCACAACGAGCAGCAGGCAGAGCAGCAGGCACAACAGTATATGCGCGGGCAACAGTCGCCCGGCGAGTCCGATACGGCCTTTGGAGGCACAGATGGCTTTGGTGGGGGACTCGCCTCGCACAACTCCTACTCGAGTTCGAGGGCATCGGCAGATCGCATCGGCTCCCTCGCAGAGTCACTGGGTGACCTCCCCACCATTTCCGCCTCGACGTCGTCGGGCTCCCTCTTCTCTGGCCGTAGCTCCGAGCGCGACAACGCCTACCTTCGCAGTCTCGACAAGAGCAAGCAGGAGCCCCCAGCTGCCATCCAGGAGGAGACGGAAGACGAGGGCGAGTCCGAAGAAGACTCGATACCGGGTGGATTCAACTCTTCGTCACGCAGAGCCAGTCGCCTCAGCCAGCAGCAGCAGGAGCAGCAGCAGCAGTTTAGTACGCCCGAAGCCGCTCCCAGGGCAAATGGCAACGGCAGCGCGAGCGCGAGCGGCAACGGCAATGGCAACTTCCTCGAGCCGCCGGGCACACAGTCCCAGCTCCTTACCACGCTCTCGCCCGACGCCTTTCGCAGAGTCAGCACGGCGCTCCAGGAGGTCATTGGTCTCGTCTCCCCAGACAGCATCGCCGAACAGGGCGACGGCCAGGGTCCAGCGCAGGGCGGCCAGGACAGCTACGACTACGAGTACGAGGCCATGTCCGTGGGTACCAGCGACGGAGACGACGGCAGTGGACGCAATCATGCGTCGGCAGCAGCAAACGACGCAGACGACGAGGAGGACGAGGACGAGCAGGAAGACTATCGCAACCACAGTGGCGGCTCGTCTGCTGGCAGGGCAGGGTGGAATGCTGGCGGGGCCGCATCACCCGAGTCCGACGCCGTGTCTTTCCTCTCGGCACACGAGGAGGCCACACCCAGCGTTGCACACGGCATGCCAGACTCGCCGCAGCGCGTCAGAAACGCAGGTGCGCAACAGGAGTCTGCTGAAGATCAGTTTGATGGCATCGATGGTGCTCAGTTTGCCATTGACTCGCGGCCCCGCGATGAATTCGGCGGAGAAGACTTGAGCAGTGCATATGTGCCAACCGACGGTCTGGGCGTCGGAGCTGCCACCGACGAAGTCCGCAATTCGGCTGCCTACGTCGACGACGCTACGCCACGCATCCCACAGGCACCGACACCTACGCTTCAGAACCCAGAGCTCCCGCCTGTTCAAATTGAAGCGGCCCCCGCCGAGTCCGCCGAGCCCGCTGAGCCCTCGTCGTCCCTCGGCGCAGCAGCACGAGCAGCCCCCAGTCCGCCAGTATCGCAGCAGCCAACCATGGCCGCCGCTGCCAACACCACCACCACGGCCACCCCCGTCAATCAGCCCATCAATGCGCTATCGACGGCCACGCCGCCAAGCGCGGCCTCTGCCTTTAGCTTTGATTCTGCTGGTTCGCCGCGCCGCGCACCCAGTCGCAACGCCGACTTCCCCGGCTTCGACGGCAGTGGCGGCGATATGAGGTGGGGCAGGCCCTTGTCGCCCGACTCGAGTGGCGTACAAGCGCCCGTCCTCTCAGCGCACGCCATTGCAGCCAGGAGTCAACGCTACTTCCCGCCCATTTCCGCAACGGCCACGCCTCAGAGTTATGCCAGTGGGTTCAGAAGTAGCCCCGCTCCATCCCAACAACATCAGACGCCCTCGTCGGCAGGAGGCAGTGTCAGCCGCCATAATAGCGCGACGCCTGCCCCGCCCGTGGCGGCTTCCTCCGCCTTGGCATCTGCCACTCGGGCGAATGGACACGCAGGAGAGCAGGCGAATGGCAGCAGCGCGGGCATCAGTGATGACCAACTGGCTCGGCGGAGGAGCTCCGACTTGGCGCCTGAGCGGCCCTCGGAGGACGTCTCCAGTCTCACGGCTGGCGGTCTCTTCCCACAGCCACCCAGCGATCCAAGTGGAGCAGAAAAGTGGCGGCAGACCTATGGGACGAGGTCGACGATTGCAGACGGCGGCGCCAGCAGCAGTGCTGGAGGCAGCGATGCCGCTCTGTCCGAGTTTGAGCGCCAGTTTGAGCAAGAGGCAGACGGCGACGACGTCTGGGCTACCGTCGCGCGCAATCTCCGCAGAGAAGACGGCGGCGACTATCTCGAGGGCGACGACGATGACTACAACGACGGCATGGGCGACGCAGGTGGCGCGTCGGGGCGGCGAGACGGCAAGAACAACGATCGCCCCGTCAGCCACATTCCGCCAGCAGAGGCTGCCAGTCGCTTCGAGGGCGCAGGCTTCACCATGGACAACCTCGCCCAGCTCCAGGCGAACCTGGTGCGCTCTGCTAGCACAAAGCAGTTGCACGGCCGCGACAATAGCCAAGACCAATTAGCCGCCGCCGCCGCCGCCACACCATCTATGCCAAAGATGAGCTCATCCAGCTCGCT
The DNA here is from genome assembly GCA_004016185.1 of Quambalaria eucalypti. Classification (NCBI taxonomy): domain Eukaryota; kingdom Fungi; phylum Basidiomycota; class Exobasidiomycetes; order Microstromatales; family Quambalariaceae; genus Quambalaria; species Quambalaria eucalypti. The sequence goes on along the minus strand of RRYC01000591.1, from coordinate 9,713 downwards.
CGCACGAGATGCAAACTACGCAGCATATGGCTCCGGCGGGCCTGCCTCGCCGTCTGCCAGCAAGCTGGAAAAGGCCCGCGAGCGGGCGCGGATGATTGCCGAGCGGACGAGGTCGCCGACGGGGTCCATCAGTGGCTCCCTCAAATTCCAGCCCTCGAACCGGTCGCTGGATCGTACTGCCCAGTTCCAGGAGCGACCCTCGGGCTCGTCGACGCCCGACCGCCCCTTTCAGTACGACGGCAGCAGTCAGATCATGACGCCTCTGACCAGCATGTACGATGACCGTGACTCGAGCAGCAGACCGCAACACCAATCTGGCATGACGCACTCGACGTCGATGCGGTCTTTCAAGTCGCAAGTCATGTACGACGTCACCACCTCGCACCGCCCCACTTCGCCGCCGCCTCGTCGCATCTCGGGCGCTTCCGCCGCTCTGCCCAGTCTGCAAGACTTGACGCTCAATGGGTTCCAGCCCATCCCGCCCGTTGTGGACCCCAATCGCCATTCGATGACACTGTCGCAGGCCATGGATGCAACGGCAGACAACTTTGAGACTGCGGGTCAGCAGGGCGAGCGCGGCGGCAATGCCGGTGCCGGTGCTGGTGCCGGTGGCAGTCAGGGACACAGTCACCAGGGCCACGACAACAACCAGCATCAGCCGCTCGGTGGGACGGGCAGCGCCGACTATGGCGGCCTGTTCACCGCTCAGCCCGAGGCGATCCCAGAGGAGGCCAGGGATTGGGCGGCCTACGAGAATCAGGAGAGCTACGACGCAGATGCCTCGACGCCCTTTTCTCCCGACCAGTCTTGGAATCAAGCGCAGGGGCAAGTCTCGAACGGTGGCGGTGCTGCTGCTGCTGCTGCTGCTGCTAGTGGTGCGGCTGGCGGCGCCGGCGCAGGTGCGGGGCTGCAAGTACCAGATCCGACGCACAGCCCTCAGTCGACGCACTCTACGTGGTCGACTGGCAGCCGCAAACAGTTCAACCCCAACATGATTGACGACGTGGCAGCCCAGGCCAAGGCTGCTACACAGGCACTCAAGGGCCCGCATTCGGGCGACGGCGGGCCGTACATTCCTCCCAGGCGATCCAAGACGCTGGCCAAGAAGAAGAGCCGCAGGAACCCGGGCAAGGTCATTGGTACGCCGCAGCTCCTGACGACGACGCAGCAAATGAGTTATGCGCAGCCCATCCCGCAGCCAGACAAGACACTGCGCTCGCCAAGGAGCATGCAGGGCAACATGATGACAACGTCGTCAAAGGCCGATGGCAAGGCCAAGCAGCGGCCAATACGACAGGCCACCGACTACTCCAACGACCCCAAGACGGCCCCGGCCACGTTGATCCACCGACGTCGCTCCAGCTCCTTTGGCCACTCTGGGCAGCTGCAAGACAATTCCTCGCCCTTTGCGCAGTCTCGCAGGCCTGGTGGAGGAGGGCCATTCAGCGAGCAGGGCCACTCCTTTGGTCCCGCTGGGCCCTACGTCAACGCTGGAAACGGTGCGGGCTTGAGCGCAGCGAGCGCAACGAGTGACAAGAGCTTCGGCCTCGGTCCTCCCCGTTCGCCTGTGCCCATCAACGCCACACCAGGCACGCCCAACTCGAGCAGGAGCCACAATTCAGGCGGCCTGGGCCGTCTGATGTCCAGGATGAGGATGCGCAAACCGTCCGAGGCGAGTGCGGCCACGACGCACGCCTCGATCATTGATCCTTACCCTGCTAGTGCCAGTAGCCTGGCCCCGGGCACGCCCGGCACAATGGCCACGACGGCTGGTGGGGGAGACGATGCGTCGCCCGCACTGGGCGTCCAGCGCGGCCCTTCGCCGTTTGGGCTCGCGTCAACGACGCTCCCAGAGGCGGGCACCTTTGCACCCAGTCCAATGTCTGACCAACTTCCTCGGATAACCAGGTCGACGGTATCCAACGATCAGCTCTCCACGACTGGAAGCGCAGCTGCGGGTGCTGAGGCTGCTAGGAGCTCTGTTGCGCAAGATTCCCTCGCGAGGAGCTCAATCGCACAGAGCAACGAGGGTGGTGGTGTCGCCAGTGGTGGCGCTAATGGCGACAGCGCTAGCCAACAGCCTCCTCGTCTGGGCTCGCCCGCCATGATTTCAGTTGGTGGGGGTGGCAGCGGCGCTGCGATGACCGCTAGCGCCAACACGACGGCAAACACATCAGCGCCTGCTATTTCACGGGAGCAGAGTGCGGATCGCCTCTCCCCCATCGGCAAGGCGTCCCTGTCTCCCTCGCCTAGCAACGACGGGACCAGGCCAGGCTTTAGCTCTGGTCTGGGCGGCCTGACTCCACCCAAGCCTGCGGCGACGCGACGCAATAGCGACAATTCGGAGCAGCAGCAGAGCAGCTCCCGCGGCAGTCCAAACGGCGACCCGGATAGCAAGGCGAACAAGCGCAAGTCTGCGCGCGACACCATTGTTCGCCGGACGCTCATCTTCCCCAGCGAAGCTGCCTTTTCCTTTTCGGACGAGAAGCGTCGCTCCATGGCTTCGATGAGTTCCCGCCGCAAGTCGCGACGCCACCCGGAGCTCGATGGCGAGGCGCACGCCCACTACGCTGCGCTCTTGGGCTCTTCGAACTCGCCTCGACGCTCGCAAGAAGTCATGAATGACTCGTCGGTTCTCGCCTCTCCCAGCAAGGTCGGCGAGCTGACGGCCTCGAGCTCCCGCCAGAGTCGCATCGGAGGACGCGGCACGAGCCTGCGCCCACCCTCTCCCATCGGTTCGACGAGGCGGGCTTCTACGGCGGCTCAGAGTTCCTACGCCGGCTCCCTGTACGACATGTACATTGGCGACGATGGCGGCAGCACATACGACGACGGCGGTGGCGGCGAGGGCCTGCGCGGCTCGATGTATCAGCCGCAGCAGCGCAACCACATTGAAGTGACGGAGCGCGCAGACGGGTCCGTGGTGTGGCAGGTCATTGCCGGCCTGGGTGGAGCTGGCGCTGGTGCCGACGCACGCAATAGCTCGTACACGGGCTACAGCGGGCACAGCCGCGTCAATAGCGACGTCTCGCAGTTGTCGTTTATGCGTCCAGCGTCGATTGAGACGTCACCGCCGGGCATGAATGACGCGGGTGTGGAGCGCACCTTTACGGGTCTGCTCAAGGACGAGGACTCGCGCAGCCTTTTTGCAAAGCACCGCAGCCACAAGAAGAGCTTCTCGTTTGACCGCAATGGTGCCAACATGCCGCCCATGCCGGATCTGCCGCCTCTTGCGCAGACGTGGGCGAATGCGCAGCGCAACGGTGGCGAGGGTGGTGGCGAGGGCGAGGGCGACCGCCGCCGCAGTGGGGTGGAGAGCGATGCTGGCGGTGACCAGACGCGCGACAACTACACGGCTAGTATCCCACCTGGGCGACCTTCCTTTACGGCAGCATCGGCACGCGGGGAGCAGCTGGCATTTGACATGGCGACGCCCAATGCGGGCGTGACGCGCGTCGTCTACTCCAACGACGTGGAGCTGGAGCAGCTGCTGGAGTCGCTCGCTCGCCAGACGGACGCAGCCAAATTCCACTTTGACCCGAGGACGTACCTCCCCGACGGACCTACCCCGCAGCAGCTGCAGTTCCTGCAGCAACAGCAGCAACAGCAACAGCAGGCCGGGCTTTCCGACGGCGACGACGCCCGACGACGGGAGAGCAACGTGAGCGGTACTGGCATGGGCAGTGGTGGCCTACCGGACCCGCGGCGTCGCGTCGAGGACGAGATCATGACGCTGCTAAGTGCGGCTCAGGCGCACGAGGGCGGGATGGCGCAGGCCCAGGCTCAGGCGCAGTCGCAGATGACGCCCATTCCGGGCAGTGGGAACCTTGCCGGAGAGGAAGAGTGGGACGAGGCAGGGGTGGCGTATGCGTATGCTGGCGGGGAGGATGGTGAGGGCGAGGTCAGGGAAGAGGGAGAAGGGAGCACGACGTATGGCGTAGACGAGCGGCGGCAGAGGCAGCACTTGTCTGGACTGGGGATTATGGCTTGAGTGAGAGGGGGCGGAGGCGATACGGGGGGTGCGACCCGGACTTTTGACCTGACGTATATGATTACACGAATTGCATTGCTCACGAACCGGAAGAAGAAGAAGAAGGACAAAAGGCGTGTCGTAGCGGGGTGGGTGGTACTGAGCTACCTCTCTCTTTCTCTCTGCGGACCCAACGCACCAAAATGCCATGCCATGAATTCTGTCCATAGCCAATCGAATGATTGTGTGCCGCGCGAAATCGTCGAGGCAGATGCGGTTTTCGCTCCTTGCGCGCTGCCGGGGCCCACGTGGCAACCAGCAGCAGCAGCAAAACCGTCGCGCCAAAATTGGGCCGCGCAGAATCGACGGTTGCTTCGCGCAGCACTTGATTCTTCTTCTTCTTCTTCCTCGCTGGTTGTCCCACACCACCAATCCAACAGCAACGACTGACCAACGACGAACGGCAGCAGCACCACACCACGCCACACCATGGCATCCGCATCCACAACCACGTCCACCTCGCCGTCCTTTGCGGTCGTCCTCCCCGGGCAGCCCATCAACGCCAACGCCAACGCTGCCCTCCCCTCTTCGGGCGCGGGAACGTATCAGCGCGGCTCTCTGCTCCTCTCTTCCCTCCTTGGTTCGCCTAGCTTCATCCCGAAAAAGGGCAAAAAGGGCAGCGTACAAGCACAAGTGACGACGGCGGTCTCCCCTTTGCAGCGCCTTCCCGAGCCGGACTCGACTGTCCTCGCGCGCGTAACAAAGATTAATTCCCGCCAGGCGACGTGTTCCATCCTCCTCGTCTTGCCTTCGGGTGGCGGCGGTGGGTCAGCCTCAGGGACGGCCACGCTCCCGCTCTCCCTCTCGCAGAGTCTCGCTTCAGGCGCGGCGAACCACGCCGCAGGGGAAGACCCCTCGGGACTAGACTTCAGCGGTGTGATCCGGCAACAGGACGTGCGCCTTACCGAGACGGATAAGCTCCGAATGGGGGATTGTTTCCGTCCGGGGGATGTCGTTCGCGCAAAGGTCGTGTCTCTCGGTGATTCCCGGAGTTACTTCCTGTCTACTGCGGGGAATGAGCTCGGCGTCGTCTTTGCTGTGGCGGAGCAGGAAGAAGAGGTCCTACCCCGGGAAGCGCCGGGCAGGGCGTTTCTGCCTAGTGTGTTTGCTGCTGCTGCTGCGGCGGCGAGGCAGGACACGGAGAACAAGGGGAGCAGTGATGGGGTTCCTGGGGCGATGCAGCCCCTTAGTTGGCAGGAAGTCGTGGATCCTACGACGGGGAAGAGGGAGAAGAGAAAGGTTGCAAAGCCAGAAGGTATCTGAGCGAGCGAGCGCGGAGAACGAGCGAGAGCGAGGACTAGTGCAAAGTGAAGCAAGGCGAGGCGAGGCGAGCGCACAAGGTCACGAAGAGCGTATATGCGCCACTAGCCAAGGCGCCCCATTCTAACACACTTCAAGTCACGCCCGCCCTTTCTCGACTTGACTGCGGGCTGCATCGGATTGGGCGCGATCATCTACTCTTCCCGGCCCTCTCAAGACCTGCAATGCACTGCGCATATTGCGAAGAAGCACAGACTCGACTTTCGATATTCGCGGGACGGTGCACAGCACTGCGATGCGCTGCATTTAGCCTGGTCCTAGCCCACGGGCACGCAAGAAGACGGCCCTTCTCGACGACAAAGGCGAGGGCAGCGGTAGTGGGCGCTTCATTGGGCGTACTTGTCGCCGCGGCGCCCGCCTGTGATGTGTCACCTGTGGCGTCTGTGACATGACATGACATGGCCACGCCCGCCGTACCGCCGCGACGACGTACGATGTGTCACGTTGCGGGGGTAGAGGGGGCGCCTGCGCGCTAAGCAGACGCAACAGTCACTTCTTCAAGTCACTTCAAGTCACTTCAAGTCACTTCAAGTCAGTCGGGCCAGTATGCATGCCGACTCTCGACTCTTTCTTCTGTTTCGGAGGAAGAGCAGGGTTTGCACACATGGTGCAAGTCTTTTCGAGTGATATCGACCCCGAGTCACCTTGCTTGCCCGTACGACGCCTGCTTGTCGAGTCGCGTCGAGTCTCGCCGTCGTCGAGGTTGCGGTGCATCACTCCCTGTGGGTCCCTCTTTATGTGTGTGTGTACGCACGCACGTGATGTCGAAGCTCCCCGACTTGACTCGACGACGAACATCCAATGCCATCATCATAGAGTCACAACAGCCTTGCCGTTGCGTGAAGCGATGCCGTGCCAAGCTGTTCGTTTCGTCGTCGGGACGAGGGACACTGGCGGACGGGCAGGCGGGCGTGGTCGGCGGCGCGCGACGGGCCGCTTCCGTCGTGCAACCTTCTTTTCAATTTGACAGTGTGATTAAGAAGAAGCAGAAGAAGAACTTGAGATTCATTGGTGAGCGTCTACACTAACGAAGCCAGTCGAAGTCCACCGCCCTTCTTCCACGCAAACACTATATCGGGCGACTGTGCGCGTGTACGCGGCATACATTCACGGCACACTCACACTCAGTATCGATCCAGCCATCGACAAACGTTGGTCTTCCCTTTCTCGCACTCTTCGCTCGGTAGTTGGCGCTCTTTAGAGGCATCCTTTCTCTTCTTCTGGCTCATTCTCCTCCCTCTCGCTCCTCTCACCCTTGCACATATAGACAAGGACGGCGCCACGCCCAAGCCCCAGCATGACCTCCTCCCCTCTCCCCTCCCTCGACGAATGGGACGACGTCGACTCGTCCATCACCGCTCTCCTCTCGCAGAACCTCTACCGCCGACACATCAGTCCGAGCAACACCGCAGAAGTCCAGCACGCCAATTGGCGATCGGAGTGGGCGGACCGCGCGCCGCCGCCTCATATCGCCACGGTGGGGAGCGGGAGCGTGAGCGTGGATGATAAAGACGAGTTCTACGGTAACGATGACGATAGCAGCGGCAGAGAGGGTGCCTCCTCGCGCAAGAGCGTGCACTTCTCACCCCGCGGTTCACAGGACGGACACTTTGGCGAGGCGCTACCACCAATTGAGGAGCAGCCTGGCGAAGAGGACGAGGAGGAGCAGGCGGCGCAGGACGACGGGGACACGAGCGAAGACGAAGACGACCCTTGGGACCTCGACGTAAACTTGGACTTGGAAGACTCTCGCATTGTAGACCCAAACGCCTCGGCTCTCAAGTCCGCGCAGAACATTGCCGGCATGCTCGACGACGTCCTCGTCTCTACCGCCGGTCCTAGTCCAGCAGTGCAGCTGGTCGACCCCGCCCGTCGAGAGGCAGCCACCCCACCGCCCCGACCACCGGCACCACCGACGATGGACTTGTCCCCCTCTGCGGAGAGCCTTCGCGGCGTATTGGCTTCTGCCGATTCGTCAAAGCCGAACACGAAGCGCCCGGGGAGTATCGGCACGGGTATCACTGCGCTGCAAGAGGCTGTACTGAAGCACCTGTGGGGAAAGGCGGGCAAGGGTGGAGTGCAGGCTAGTCGATGGGCGCCGGAGCCCGCTGCTGCTGCTGGCGGGCAAGTAGTCAGGGGCAAAGTCAAGAACAAGAGCAAGCAGACCAAGGTGAAGAGGGCGGCTGTCGACGAAGACGCCAACAAGCCCAAGTTGCCAGAGCTCGACTACAAGACCACGACCGCGACCGAGGAGGCTGCCACTCACAGTGTGCAAGTCAAGCAGCCACAGCAAGCCAAGGACGACGGGAGTCGCGAAGACAAGGACCCCATTGCCGGTGCCAATGCCGCCGCCGCCGCCGACCCCGCACAGCAGGCACAGCAAGGCGCAGTGGCTGCTGCCACGCTGCACTTCTGGGCAAAGGCTCGTAGAGCAGGGGTGCAGGCGAGTAAGTGGGCAGTGCCCGACGGTGACGACGAAGGCCAGGATCAGCACAAAGAAGAAGAAGCCCGAAGCTCCGCCACAGAGCAGACGCAGCAAGGTCCATACGCCTCGCGACAGGCGGCTTCTCCCGTACAGTCACAGCCAGCCTCCCCAACACCCTCTCCCTCGCTGCCCGTAGCACCACTGTTCCCCGATATGAGCAGCAGCACCCACGCGCAGGGATTTCAGATCGTCGACGGCTGGGACTCTCCCGTCGAGGGGCACCAACAAGGAGAAGAGCCACATGCGCTCCACAGCCAGCCAGAAGAGCATCGCGAGTACGGCCTCTCAGCGCACGATGCCAATGCAGACGAAACCGAGGCCTCGAGCCTGCTCGTCAACATGTCACACAGTCCAGCTCGTTCCATCGAGGACGTCACGGGCACAGGCAGCGAGGTCGTTGCGCCTCTCAAGATCACGAAGCCCACCAGCGCACCTGCTGCCCCACCGCGCAGCGACGTAGGCACCATCGGGGACCAGCGGTTTCGCCCTTCCGGGCGCCTCTCGCTCCTTCCCGTTGTTCTCTCTTCCCCCAAACCGACGCCCACACCTCCCGCTTCGCCTGCGCCTGCGTCTGCGTCTGCGCACGCCCAAGCCCCGCAGCTGACGAGGCTCTACTCCCCCATACGGCAGCCCAGACCCCCGCCTATGCGCACCGGATCAGAGTCGAACCTCTCTGACGTTGTCTCGTGGCGGGCTACCGGGCGTCAGACGGAGATTCTCCCCCCTGGGCCTGGGGCGGGGGCCTCGGGGGGAGTCGAGGTCCCCTCGTCGCCTGCGGCAGTGAGTCCCAGTCTCGGTACCAGTCCCAGTCCGACGACGCCCACGCCCACGCCCACGCCAGCCTGGAGCTGGTCGAGCAGACTTCGCCAGCAGCAGCAGCGCGCAGAGAGCCCCCTGCGGACTACGCAGACGCCCACCCAGACGCAGACGCAAAGTAGCATGGAGTGGCTTCGCGCTCGCACCCAGAGTCGCAATCAGCCTCGTAGTCCCAGCCCTAGAACTAGTCCTCATCCAAGTAGTCCGCCGGGTACGCCCACTCCGACGCCCACTCCGACGCCCGTCGCCACAGCCACACCCACGCCCACGCCTGCGCCTGCCCCACGGGGAAGGCGCTCCCCCTCCTCGCCCCCCTCCTACTCGGGACGCCGCTCCCCCTGCCCGCTCGCAGCGTCTTTCACCCTCTCGTGCGATACGATCCTTGCAGAGGTGAGGCGGAACCAGGCGTGTCTTGCTGCGATGATGAGGCGGGGAGGGGGAGGTGGGGGTCCCAAGGCAGCAGGGGAGGGGGCGTAGGAGCAGGGCAGTAGCTACCTAGGTAGGTAGGTAGGTAGATTCGAGGGGTACTGGGATACGTAGATGCGAACTTGGGTTTGGTTTCTTTTTCACGCGCACGCGCGGGAATTGGTAGAGTTTCTCGAAATTTCCCGCAACGCTACGCTACGGTCCAAACCCGTCATTCTCACTCGTCCATTGTCATTGTCAATGTCATCCGAGGCTAGAATCCCCTTCCCTTTCCTTTCCTTTCCTTTCCTTTCCTGATTTGACTCTTGCGCAAAGGTTCGGATTCTCTTCGTCTTCTTCATCCTCCGCGTCCGAAAGTGTTTGAGAAGGATCGTACCGTACCGTGCCGGCAGTTCTTGGCTTTTGGCTTTTGGCTTTTGGCTTTTGGCTTTTGGCTTTAGTCCTTTCCATCCCATAGAGCCCCACTCAGTCCCGTTCGCGCAGATATAGGTAGCAGAAAGTCGAGTTTCCCTTAGTCCCTGCACGACGACGACCCGAGATCGAAATCGAACGGATTCGCACAAGAGCATACTTAGATACTTCAGGATCGCATCGCGTAGCATAGCATTCAAACAAATGTAACCTAGTCCAGTCCAG
>RRYC01000585.1:0-32866 GCA_004016185.1 Quambalaria eucalypti | reverse complement strand
TACGCCCCGCCGCCCCCGCCCCCTCCTGCTCCTGCTCCACTGGCTGCGCCCCCGCCCGGTGGTCTCCCCGCTACGGCATTGGTCCGAATCCTCGAGTATTGATACGCATCCGCCACGATATCGCTAATGAACTTTTCTGCTGAGATGGCGAGCAATCGATTGAGCCTCGCATCGTGGCTCTCGAAGCCCGATCGCTGGAGGTAGTAGTCGGTGACTTCCTCGGGTATGACGGGGCGGTAGCCGTCTAGCATACCCAAGAGGTCCGCGAGGGAGCGATCTTTCCGGGACTCTTCTTCTTCGCGTTTGAGGAGGAGGGAGCGGCTGTCGGAGGATTCTTTCGAGGGGTCGAGGAGGAGGGAGATGTCCGGGAGGTAGGGTGGGAGGGCAGAGGAGGATGGGGCTGGCGGCTGTGGCTGTGGCTGCGGTTGTGATTGTGATTGTGGCTGTGGCTGCGACTGCGATTGCGGCTGTTGCTGTGCTGACTGACTCTGGCTCATATCCACCGATGCGACCCCACTCCCACTCCCACCAACATCAGCCATGACGACATCCTCGCTTGAGTTCCCCCCGCCCGCAGAAGGGAGTGGCACAGGCGGACCCCCAGCCTCAGCAGCCTCAGCCGCCGCCGCCGCAGCAGCAGCAGCCCGTGCCGATACGGCGGCGAGTACCGCTGCGGAGGGGCGCGCAGGCGCAGGTGATGGACGGGCAGACCCCGATGCTGATGCGGTGCCAGGCGCGGGTGAGGGCCGAGCGGGGCCTGGTGTTGAGGCTGAAGCGGACGCAGCAGTCGCATCGACTGGAGAGGGGACGGCGGGCCCACTGGTCATGGATGTATCGGCGGGCGCGGGAGAGGCTCCCAGAGGACTGGGTGCTGTTGCTGTTGCTGCTGCTGATGGTGATACGCCCGGCGCGGGAGAGGGTGAAGGAACGGCTAGTGAGGCGTCGGTGCTTGTGCCGGTGCCATTCGGCTGTGACGACGAGGGCGGGGCGGGCGGGACGGGGGACTGTGACATCTTGGCGTGTGGGTGGGCGCGTAGCGGTGCGATCAATCGTGTTCGCTGGTGGAGAGAAAGGCAAAGGAAGATCATTGCACTGCACGAACGACTGCATTCCCATCCACAACAACAGCAATCCGCGCCTCCCAATCGGAACGGCGTCCACCTCGCACACGCCCAGTCCAGCCGCGGCGTCTCTCCCGCCCTACCGCCTCGGCCGACCCCCAGTCCTTCCTGTCTGGCTTGCGCCCGCCCCCCGAGCGTGCGCACAAAACCCCGCCCCCTCCCCCCTCCTCCCCCCTTCCCTCCCTCTCCTCACTCATCCACGCAAGCTCGTATTGTAGTGCGTCCTCTAGACCTCGCCGGGACGCACTCTATAATGCTTGCAAGAGTGACGGTTAAGCGCACGCATACAACGTGCGCCTTCCCCGCTTCTTTTACTCGAGGTGCTAGCCCTTAAGGGGGTTGGCGCGTCTTGCTGGCGAGCGAGCGGACTTTTGGGTCTGGGCTTGGTCTGGCAGGGTTTGAGGAGAGGCGGGGTACATGCAAGCAAACAAAGAAGGAGGCCAGTGCAGTGACAATGCGGGAGGAAGAAGTCGTAGAGAATGCATACACGGGCATACATGCTAGCAATGCAACGGAATGGACTCGATCAGACGGTGTGTGTATGCGCCCAGACTGCGTTCAAGTGCAAGTGAGCAGACTGTGTGCAGGCGATGAGACTGTGTGTATGCGATGAAGAAGCTGTCTGCAATCTCGTGGCGGCCTGCAATATCATGCGTTGTATTGTATCAAGAACAGCGGACACTCTTGTATCACGCACCGCGCCACCTCCCCGCCCTCCCCACTCTCCTCGCCCCGCCCGCCCTCTCACGGGAAGCGCACAGCGGGCGCCCGCTCGACATTCTCAATGGACACCTTGTGTCCGACGAGGTCTCGAATGTTGTTGATGCCGTACCGGATCATCGTGGGTCGCTCAAGACTCAGCCCCCATCCGAGGACATTGACACCCTCGGGGAGACCCATAGGACGCAGCATCTCTGGCCTGAACATGCCCGAGTTGCCAATCTCGACCCACTTCTTGAGACCCTTGTGGTAGGAGAAGATTTCCAGCGACGGCTCCGTGTAAGGGTTGTAGGCCGGCTTGAAGCGGAGGTCGGTGACGCCCATCTTGGCAAAGAAGATTTGCATAAAGCCAATGAGGTCGCCGAGGGTGATGTTGTAGTCTGCTACCACGCCTTCCACCTGGTGGAACTCGGCGAGGTGCGTAGCGTCGACGGCCTCGTTTCGGAAGACGCGGTCGATGGAAAAGAGCTTGGCGGGCTTGAACCCGCCCGGCTGGTTGGCCAAGTCGTAGAGCATCGCCGAGGACACGGCCGTGGTATGCGTGCGCAGGACCAGCTTCTCCGTCACCTCGCGGCTGAACTGGTAGCCGTACCCCGTCGACCCGTAGCCGCCCTTTTCGTGCACGTCGGTGACGCGCTGGAGGTAGTCTTCGGGAATGTGCTTGGCGGCGGGCGGGTCCTTGATGAAAAAGGTGTCTTGCATGTCGCGGGCTGCATGCTGCTGCGGTACAAAGAGGGAGTCGAAGCACCAGAAGCTCGACTCGACGAAGCGGTTGGTGGGCATTTCGGTGAAGCCCATTTCAAAGAAGATGTTGCGGAACTCTTCGCGGACTTTGAGAAGGGGATGCAATGCGCCCGACGTAGGGACAGCGCCCTCTGCGTCAAAGTTGTACTTTTTGAAGGGTGCCGTCTTCCAGGAGCCAGACTGGAGCATGTCGGCAGACAAGTCGGTGACGAGCTTTTGAATCTTGAGACTGAACTGTGGGCCCTTGGAAATGGTGAACCAGAGGAGCTTCTTCTGCGTGACTAGTTTCCGCTTCTTCAAGTCGGCCACTCTGCTCTCGGCGCCGGTAGCGACGCTTCCTCGGTCACGAATCTGTCGCAGGTCCTCTGCCGTCTCGTCTTGAATAGCGTCGACGCCGGGCACGCGGGCGAGTGTACCTGGTGCTGAAGGATGCTTCCTGGCCCACTTCTTTGCAAAGGCCTTGCCCTGGCCAATCTTGAGGACGTCTGCGCCGAGCTCGGCCTTGAGCTGCTCCATTGTCTTGCCCTCTTCACCGCCAGCGGGCAGCGCAGCCCACAGACGATACTCCTGGGACCCCTGCTGAGCAATCTGGCTGCCCTCTTTAGTGAGGGTAAAGTACACCTCGTCCTTGCTGGAGAACTGAACCATCTCTCGCGCCTCGAGGGACTTGAGGTGTCCCTGGAGGGTGAGCTGCCAGTCGGCCCTGCGCTTGTAGTACTCCTCGACTTGCTTCTCGTCGTTGGGGTCCGTGGGCTTGGGAGGGTTGGCGACGAGGGTGCGCGAGTCTTGAATGCCCGAGGATCCGGCTGCATCGACTTGCTGCAGGAGCCATTCGGCAGAGGGCGACGAGTCCCATGCGGCGGGGGCGGCCGGGGAGGACATGGTATCGTCAAGGCCGGTGGGTGGGGGGGAGAAGGTGGATGTATGCGCGGTGGAAGGGTGCGGTACGTCAATGTCGATGGAATGAATCTCTACTGGAGCGCTGTTTGCAACTGACAGCGAAGTCGGTGAGAAGAAGAAGCTCTGATGCCAAAAGGACCATCAATGCATTGCCCTGGCCTGCTGGGCCTGGCACCGACACCAGACACCAGAGTCCGGCCGAGGCACGCGTTGACTCCCGCTGTAGGCTGTAGGCTGAGGCTGCTGCTGCTTGTGCGCCTGTGCCGCCGCGCCTGGCGACATTTTTTGGGCGGGGCGAGGCGGATGGCGGATAGCGACTAGCGAGGCCGGATGGAGGAAACGGAAGCGCATAGACGACTACAATAGACGACTAGACTGACTGACATCGATTGTGCAAGGCTGAGTCGACTTCCATTCACATCGTACCATACCACACAACATCCCCGCCCCACATCATCATCACCACCCCCAGGACACGCACGCGCACTCGTTGCCCATTTGCAACTGCCGCGCGTCTCGCTGCACCGCCACTCGCCGCCGCTCGCCGCCATCCACTCACTCCTACGCGAGGCAAACATCACCACGAGGATCCTAGGCGATCATTTCCTCGACATTCTGATCTACACGCCCGACACACACCATGTTTGGAAGGATCCAGAATGCGACTGGCGCCGGTCAGCCAGCCGGGTCGTCCAGGGGCGGTGGTGCTGGTGCTGGTGGAGGAGGAGGAGGAGGCACAGGCGACCGCAACATTGCTGGCGCCGCACTCCGAAAGGCTGGCCTCATGGATGCAGATGTGGGAATGAGGAGCGCAGCTGGGCCCAGTCGGAGAGGCGGTTCTTCGAGGGGAATTGGCGGTAGCAGTAGAGGATCAGGCGCATCTACTAATGGTGGACCGGTGAGTACTTCTGCTACACGGAAGCAATTTTGACTCTTGAAGCGGATAGCCCGCGCGCGAGGATGTATGCGCCACAATTGGCCGATTTCGACCACGCTCCAATTGGGTCCAACACCTTTCAATAGCTGCCATGGACAACCAATACTCACTCACCTCACCAAACACTTCTCGATGATGGACAACATCCGACATCCAACCCCCTTTCATTCGCCGCCCTGCGCCACCATAGTCTGCAATTCAAGTCGACGACGAAGGGGGCTCGAGACCACGCGGCGCCGCCAGAAAGGCTCGAGATCGTGCCAACCCACTGGCTGGAAGGCCCTCTCGCAGAGGCGCAGCAGCCAGCGCAGACCCAAGCGTCAAGGGACAAGTCTTTAGTATCCGCGGAGCAGCCGGAAACGCCAACAAGAAGCAACAGCAGCAGCGCGGCGGTCGCATTCCAGGCGGCGGGGGTGACCCTGCCTCGTCTTCTTCTTCTTCAACGGCTCCCTCGACAAAGGGTACCGTCGCACTCCTCAAGCGCTTCCTCGCAGGGCGCTGGAATGGGGGTGCCAAATTCCTCAACCTCGAAAACCTGGCCCAGGACGCCGTTCTCGCAGAACACAAAGTCGCCGCGCCCGGCCAGCCAGACGCACACAAGGACATCGGCACCGTCATCTTCAAGCTCGCATCCGAAATGTATCCAGACATCCTCACGATATCCCTCGGTCACAACGACTTCAAGACGTTGGGTCCCATTGTCGCCTTGCCCCAATACATTCCCAATCTGCGCAACCTCTCCCTCGAGGGCAACGACATCAAGTGGACAAAAGACTTGGCCGGCTACACCTCGGGCAAGCACGGCAAGTTCAAGAATCTCCAGGAGCTCATCCTCATCGGAAACCCTATGCAGACCAATGCAGCGTCCGCCATGAACGAAGAAGGCTATCGCGCCGAGGTCATTGCCAAGTTTCCCTCGCTCACCCTCCTCGATCGGATACCCGTTCCGCCAAAGGGATCCGCCGCACCCGGTGCTGTTCCATCATCGGGCGGCCAAGCCAAGCCAGACCAAATCCTTGGGCCCGACACGCCTACCCGCAATTTCCCATTGCAGGTCAGGAGCGGCTTCAGCGACGAGGCCGCCACCGGCATCGTACCTGGTTTCCTTCACAAGTGAGTCTGCGGCGGGGCATACAGGCACTCCATCTTACGACACGACATCTGACACCCATACTTGCCTTTCTCCCGCTGCTCTGCAGATACTTTACCCTCTTTGACACCGCACGAGACTCGCCCGCCATGAAGGCCGTCTACGCGGCTAATGCCACCTGGAGTCTCGTCGTCAATCGCCACGTCCCACCTCGCGCCAAGGCTGCCGGCTACCACACCTCGCCCGACATGCCGCGCCAGCGCGACCTCAACTGGAACGGGTACAAGCAAGTGCCCGACCACAATATCATGGGGCTCGGCACCCGCTCCGCCTCCAAGGGCTTCCCCGTTGGCGCACGCTCCATCGTCGGAACCCTCTCCAAGCTCCCCAAGACGACGCACCCGCTCTCCGACCCGTCCAAGTTTGTCGTCGACGCATGGCTCCTCCCCAATGCCGTCATTGGCGCCATGGCCGGCGTCATGAAAGAGGGCGGCGGCGGACAAGTCTACGAGAAGCCCGACGCAGTCCTCTTCATCAGTGTCAAGGGCGAATTTGCCGAGGCACCCTCGCACGGCGTCCGTTCCTTTGACCGCACATTCACCGTCGTGCCATCCACGCCAGGCTCGCCCGCCGCACAGGCCGAGTGGCCTTGCACGATCCTCTCCGAGCAGCTCACCATTCGGCACTACTCGGGCATCACGGCGTTCAAGCCCGACAGTCTCCCCGTGGGAGACGCAGCAGCAGCCGCGCAACCGCCGCCGCCGCAGCAACCACCACAACCACAACCACAACCACAACCCGCGGGAGCACCCGCACCTGCGGCACCAGCACCCGGCTTGGATCCAACGCAGCACGACCTCGCCCTCAAATTCTCGGCAGAGACGGGCCTCACCTACCCCTTTGCGGTGCAGTGTCTCTCCGAGAATGGATGGAACCCCACTGCAGCCATGAATGTCTTTATCCCCCTCCGCGCGGCGGGGAGCATTCCTCCCGAGGCGTTCAATGGTGGGGTCGTCCCTGCGTAGCAAGCGCGTATACGTACATTGTTCCGTCTCCTTTTCAACCCATAGTCCATCCCCTCTTTTTCTGCTGTGCCAGTAGTCGTATTACATCTACACGGAAAACTTCAAGCCAATCAACAACCAACACAACCAACACACCCATCTAATCAGATTCCTCTGCATCGCATTGCATTGCATCGCAACGCCGACGTGACATGACATGACGTGACGTGAATCAGAGTGAACCAGAGTGAAGCCTGACGTGACGTGACGTGATGTGACTTGAGGGGAAACAAGCAAACCCTGCCGAGATGGAGCTGACCGTCTCACCAAGCCAAGATGCCCCTCTCCCTCTTCGGCTCCCGCATAGCATTCTCCAACTGGGCTTTACTCCCCGACACCCTCTCTCCCTCTCCCTCTCCCTCTCCCTCCCGCTCTCCCTCACCCGCACCCGCACCCCCATCCCGACAGAGATTCACCCCCACCCTCAAATACTCTCCAATCACCCTCCCCTTCATGACCGTCTGCTCCCACACGCGCGCCGCACCCTCATAAGGGTCGACACGGCCGTACCATATGCCGCACCCGTTTGGGAAATACAGGAGGACGTTGCCTGCGTATTTGTGTTTGCCTATGTGGGAGGTGTGGAGGATGAGGAGTGAGGGCGGGGGTGGGGGCGGGGATGAGGAGGGCGAGGAGGAGGAAGGAGAGGAGGAGGAGGAACACAGCTGGCGTCGCCAGGCGGCCGACTGGTGTGCTGCGGAGAAGCGCGGGGGCGAGCTCTCGTCGTGAATATATCCCCACCCTCGGTTCCTCGGCGTCCCATCTTCATTCCACTCAATCTCCTCTTCCTCCTCCCCCTCCTTCCCCCGCGCTGCATGCCCGCCACCATGCCCAACCTCATCCCCCCGCTCATCGACGTCCCACCCCGCAGCCTCGGCATGCCGCCGAAACACCTCGGCAAGCATCGGCGCGGAAATACCGCACCGGGCGTCTCGTTTCTTGTGGGAGCAGAGAGCGATGACCGCGCGGTAAGGGAGGACGTGCCGTGTGACGCCGCGGGGACGGGGCGTGGGCGAGGGCGTGGGCGAGGGCGTGCCGCTACTGATACTGGTACTTGCGGATGGTTCGGTCCCGGCCGCAGCGGGGGAGATGTACGCGTCAAAAGCGGACTTGGCTATGGCTTTGTTTTCCTCCTCGTCCCCGTCCCCGTCGTCGGTAGCGTCCGGCACGTCGGATACCATGATGTAATCCGGGAAGAGTAGGACGGACTGACCTGTCGGGCGTGACGAGGAGGAGACATGCGAGCTATTCCCAATGATCAGTCGTGTGGGTCTGTCTTGTGCGTCGTGTGCTGTGCGCCAACATCCCTTTGGGAGGGTAGGCTGTGTGCGCTGTATGCTCGCTTGTGCCTGCGCCTGTTCCTGCGCCTTTTGCGCCTGCGCCTTCTTGACGCCCTCATCGCTCCATCCCTCAAACAACTGCGCAAGGCTCCCCCGCACAGAAGCAATGTCCTTTGCCCAGTCGCGCTTGCCCGTGCTGATCATGACGTGCCGCAGAAACGGAGAATTACTGGGGAACATGAGCTCGTCGTAGTCGATGTCCTGCCGGCGCCATGCAGAGAGGAGCTTCGCGTCGAAGATGTCCGAGGCGTCTGCTGTGGGGTTCTCGGGGTCGCAGGGTGCGGGGCTGGCGGGCGGGCGGGCGGGCGGGACAGTGTGAGCTACCGAGAACTCTGTGACAGAAGTCCACTACTCGCGTACAACTCACCAATCCATGCAGCTGACGAGGGGAATACCAGCCGCAGTGAGCGCTTCCTGCACACCCGTATCCAGCGCCCGTATGGGTCGATGATTCGCCGCTGCTGCTACGCCATTGCCATTCGAGGTGCTGGCCTCATTGTCGCCGCCGCTGCCACTCGTAGACGAGGTGATGCCGGCCTTTTGAAGTTGTGATGTCAGTCGTGCGAACATGGTAGGGCGGGTGTTTGTGAGTGTTCGACGAGGGGATGCATCACGAGGAAAGAGGAAAGAAGAGACGCAAGAAGCAAAGACAAACACGGCTGGTCGCAATCGTGCACTTCGTCTTTACCCTGGGTCCCGCGTCATTGCACACCAGGTAGATGGGCTCGTGAAGAAAAATGCCCGCCGGCAGTGGCATGAACCCCGCCCTGCTGCCGAAATTGCTCCTGCCGAAAAGACGGCCCCATCCATGCCCATGCAGGGACGCCACAGAGACGACGACAACCAACGCTCGGATTGGAAACTGACTCGTTCCCGTCCTCGCCGCACTGGATGAGCAGCTGATGTCCTGGCATGACGTGACGTGACGTGACGTGACCCTGCCCGCCTTTGCCTCCGAGTCTTCGATTTCACCTGTGCCGCGTCGTGTTGATCTGATAAGCCCGCCCGCCCGCACACACGCCCGTGTACCAGCCATAAAATCGCCGCAAGTCCAGTGCTGAGCAGCGCAGCAATCGGGCCTTGAATTCTCCGCGGCTGCGCGCTGCTTCGGATCCGACTTTGTCACGGCAGTCGGGGCAGTGATATCCTGGCGGCCCTTCTATGAATGCTCCAAGTACTGGGAATTGTATTGTATTGGTGTTGTACTGTATTGAGACATCGGTCATAGCCAATCTCACACCCGGAAGAGACGGAGTGACTCCCTATGCGGCCGCCCACGCCCCGCCCCACCCCACCTGCCCGCAGCCGCGTTGGCCGGAAACGCGTCGCTGCGAATGGCGCCAAGGGGCTCACAATCAATTTAATCTAAGACATGCCCTCGCTCTCGAGACAATGCAAGGCGACCGTATGTACGACTGAGAATGAGGAAGGAGGCGAGCGGCCAGCTCCGAGGTTTCTCACTTCCCGCAGTGGGCGAGGAGTGGGCCGACCCCGTGAGGTAGAGAGAGTGCTCAGCGCAGGGTGAGATGAGTCTGGGGTGAGAGAGAGAGGCAATGGCGGCCGGGCTGCGTCCGAGGAGTGCAAGGTGCTTTTGCAACGTCGTATTTGTCATCCCCAGCGAGGACCTCGTTGAGCAAGTTGTGCATGGAGAGGTCCCAATCTGTGTCAGTCAAGTCGTGCGTGGATTGAATTTACCCCTCATCCTGAGTACGTTCGTGCTCGGAGCCGTCTCGAATTGGTATTTGTGGCGAACCAGGGTTGCTCGTTCGCCTGGATCGACGCACTCCCACGCAGTGCTGCCAGCGACGCCCACCGGCAGGTCATCGACCCAGGGCGCTGAATCCGCGCTGGTCTGAGCAAGTAGAGAAGCACGCTCTTGCGTCTACACTTTGGCCTGAAAGTCCATCTCGCCGTCTTCTTTGTCTCTGACACGACGCAGCTTCCCATGGAAGGCGCGCGTGTCCCCTTGCGTCTTGGAGCAAAGGAACGCATTGCAGTCTTCCCGTGAATGTGTGAACACCAGCGCGGATACCCGGTAGGTTCGCAGCAGTCGTCTTTCGGCGATGGAACGGACGCACACACTCAAGACTCGCTTCGAATCGACTTCGGGCTGGGATCGCGAGGGCGCTGGCCACGGGCAATTGACGACTCGCTCCTGGCGAGGTGGCTCCGCTGGCGAAGGCGCAGTCAGCTCGGCTACGTCTTTGGCCAAGGTGCGCTGCGACTGCGACCGAGGCAGTGGGCAGGCCGACGTGGTCCGCCGCCTCCCGTCCCAATAAAGTTTCCCTCGGCGTCCGGTTGAGCTATTCGCGGTGGCCAGGGTGCTACTTACGGCATCGTAGCTGCCTTGTGCCGCCCGCTTGTCCTTCTTCCTCTTCTTTGTCGCCTTGACTGGCGGGGGCAGCGCGGATCTACTGAGAGTCAAGCGTCCTCTTTCCTCTTCCTCTTCTTCGCCGCGCGCTGCGCTGCGCGTCCACGAGTTGCTGCACTTGGTGCCGCCCACTCACCTCGCACTCGCCTCGCCTCGCCGCCTCGCAGCTAATTGAATTCCAGCGGGCCCGTGCGAACACTTTCCGCCCGCCCCGTCGTCTCGCCGTCCCACCCGCCACTGTCCTCCAGTGCCCAGCCCTCGGCGATTGCTCATTTAGGACGTTTGAATTGAGACGCCCCTCTGCCCATCCGCCCGCCTGGGTGCGCCTGTCTCTGGGCGCCCAGTTCTCCCACCCCACGCCTGCGCCTGCGCCTGCGCCCTCTCGCCGGCAATGGCCTTCCCTTGCCCTTCTCTGCGCTGCCTCATCTGCCTCGCCAAAAGTAACACGCAACACGCACACGCAACACTCGCCCACACGCCTCGGCGAGTCCGCGTATGCCGGATAGTGGCTGGTGGCAGATAATGCCCACTTTTGAGCAACGCCTTCGCTGCGCTGCTCTGCTCTGCCAGCATAGCATTGCAGGGCGTGGGCCGGCGTGGCACTGTCTAAGCATCGCCCGGCATAGTCGCTGGGCGGGGTGGAAGAGAGAGAGAGAGACGGTGGACGGAGCAACTGTCCACGGCCCAGAAGCACATCGCATACTATAAAGACGAGTAGGCCCTCCCGAGTTGATTTCACCCAGTCCGATACTTCTGACTTCGTCCCTCAACGACAGGCACACACCAGCCTCATCACCGCACCACCGCATCACCGCATACGACCGCACACTCCCAGCCCACCCCGCCGACAAGCAACGCCACTCCTTCCGGCTTGACCCCCTTCTGACAAGACACTCACTCGCACGCACGCACGCACGCCACCACGACCACCACCATGGCTTCGCACAAGGACACTGGAGTTACCCCACAGGACTTTGCCGAGTTCGACATGTGCGTAGGCGTGACCTAGGAGCATCACTACCCCGCGGACTGAAACTTACCTCCCCATTCTTCCCTTTCCGCACCCCCCGCCAGCGTCGTCGTTGGAGGTGGTACCGCAGGCCTTGCACTCGCATCCCGCATCGCAAAGTCTTCCTCCCTATCCGTCGGTGTCCTCGAGGCTGGTCTCTGGTGCGTACCCGCCTTCAATCCTCGCCCCTCAACCCTGCACTAGCTGACGCTGCTCACACTGCCTCACTGCCTCACTCGACGCCCCACCACCCTCGTCCCGCCAGGCGCCCCGACGATGACAAGATCAACATGCCCGCCTTCATCGGCCAGTCGCTCATGCAGCCAGAATACGACTGGCAGTACATGACCACCCCGCAGGAGCACTCCAACAACCGCGAGTACGCATGGCCACGCGGAAAGGTTCTCGGCGGCTCTTCGGCCCTCAACTTCCTCGTCTGGCAGCGCGGACACAAGCGCGAGTTTGACGCCTGGGCCAGCATGGGCAACAAGGGTTGGGACTGGAAGGGCCTCGAGCCCTTCTTCAAGCGGTCTGCCACCATGCTGCCCCCTAGCACACAGCTCCAAAAAGACAACTTTGCAGGCATCGATGAGACGATCCACGGCAGCGACGGACCCGTCCAGGTCTCCTACTCGGCCTGGTACACCGAGCCCCAGAAGAAGTGGATGACCGCGATGAAGGAGCTCGGCATCAACAGCAACATTGACGGCCTCCGCGGAGACAACTCGGGCGTGTGGGCCAGCCCCGCCACCCTCGACCAGAAGACGTGGAAGCGCAGCTATGCAGCCCCTGCCCACTACGAGCCCAACCGTCACCTCTCCAACTTCAAGGTCCTCTGCGGCGCAACGGCGTCTCAGATCCTCATTGAGGACGGCAAGGCCGTCGGCGTAAAGTACACTCACGGCGACAAGGAGTACACCGTCAAGGCAAAGCGTGAAGTCGTCCTCTCCGGCGGCGCCATCAACTCGCCCGCTCTCCTTGAGCTCTCTGGAGTCGGGTCCCGCGACGTCCTCGAAAAGGCAGGGGTTCCCGTCAAGGTCGAGCTCGACGGCGTCGGTCGCAACCTCCAGGAGCACCTCTACTGCACTGCCAGCTACGAGCTCAAGGAGGGCTTCGAGACCTGGGACAGTCTCCGCCAGCCCGACTTTGCTGCTACTGCCATGAAGACCTACCACTCTCAGGACGTCGACCGCGGTATCCTCGCCTCGGCCTTCTCTGGCTTTGCCTTTGTGCCCCTCCAAAAGTACATGACTGGCACTGAGATCACCGAGGTCAAGGACGAAGTCAAGAAGCTGCTCAAGTCGGACACGTACTATGCAAATGAGCTCGAGCGCCAGGGTGCCGCCGAGTTCCTCGAGCAGCTCGACGACGAGACGATTCCCGCCATCGAATACATCTTTGCTCCGGGCTACTTTGCCACTGCCTCTGGCCCCAAGGAGGGCAAGAACTACTTTTCCATCTTGACGGCGCTGCAGCACCCCTTCTCGCGTGGTCAGATCCACATCGACTCCTCCAAGGACCCCAGGCCCAAGATTGACCCGCGCTACTTCAGTGTAAAGGCAGACCTCAAGGTGATGAGCAAGGCCATGAAGTACTGCGACAAGGTCGTCGCATCGGAGCACCTCAAGGATCTCATCGTCCAGCGCCAGGACCCTGAGCCCTCCAAGTACAAGACGGAGGAAGACTTTGACGAGTTTGTCAAGGACTTTAGCTGCACCGAGTACCACCACATGGTGCGTTTGCGAAGGCGCAGCGGCGAAGCAGTGAAATTTTTGAAAGCTTATGACTGACTAGAGAATCTTCTCTTTCCCTCTTCCGCACACACACACCAGGGAACCTGCGCAATGGGCCCCAAGGCCTCGGGCGGCGTCGTCGACGAGCGTCTCCGCGTCCACGGCGTCAAGAACCTCCGCGTAGCCGACGCAAGCACATTCTGCCTCATGCCCTCGAGCCACATCGTCGCCGTCGTGTATGCCGTCGGAGAAAAGGCCGCACAGATGATCCTCGAGGACAATGATGCCGTCGCATCGGCCGAGGCGGACCTTGCTTCTACCCACCTCTAGGGGCGTCATGGCCGCAGAGATGAGGCGAGGGGGAAGACGAGTGCAGTCGGAGCTGGAGCGCTAGGGCGGGACGGTCGATCGATGTCTATACCAGTACGAATTCGTTGGAGTAGTAGTGCCAGCGGAGTAGCCAATGCATATACATTCAATACAGCATCTGACCAGTGCCCAGCCAAGCCGATTCTCGAGCAGTAGCGGAGTGCATGTATGCGTTCCAACGATTGCGATCTTGGGCTCACGCGCTGTCGATCGTGTGAAGGTCGGATTGCGGTCTGGCCTGGTGGAAGCAGCGAAGCGAAGTGAGCTCGAAGTGGAATGAGGCTTCGGCGAATGATGGTGGAGAGCGTGGAGCATAAGGAAACCGGGCAGAGTCGCACATCAGCCCCGCGCGTCTTGGCCCGATTGACTTGAGCGAGCGCAACGCCACACGCCGGTACGGGCTCACTTGCGTTGCTCCTCGGTCACACACGCTGTCTACGCCATTGCTCAGCATGTGAGAGTGTCAGCGCACGGACGTCCGCAGTATGAGGAGGTACAATGCTCTCTGAGCTCAATCAGCTTGGGATTGAGGCGGCGTAGGAGGCCAGAAGTTGAGTACATGCACAGCAACGACGCTCTGAGACCGAGTGAGACAAGGCTGCACCCATGTCTCAACGCAATGCGCCACAAGCAGGCTTTAGCTCGGGGCTGTCGACACGAGAGGGTATCAACCGACGATATAGTGTGCGTAGGCGTAGCGACGTCTGGGAAGCATCTAAGCGGGCATCGAATCTAGGACCACTCTGCTGCGGTGAGTCGCGCGTATGCTCGTTTCTGAAGAACCTCCGCTTGGCTGGCAATGCACTGACTCTGACTTGTCCTGGTTTGTCCTTGGTCGTGCAATGCCTGGGTGGAGCAGGCGCAATCCCACCTCGACCAGCCAGGCGAGAGGGCCTGACGCAACGAAAGAAGCTCCGGCTTCCTTCGGCGTCGGCAAACGGTAGCACTGGAGCGCAGGGTGAGGGCAAGTCGAGTCGGTCCGCCACGCAAAGGCCGCGAACTATTCGAGGCGAGTGCGGACGGCATGCTGACGCTTATGGAAGAGGTGCGCGCCCAACACTTCTCGGGGACGATGGGTCGCTGCAAGGTGATCCTGTTGCAGTGCCATACGGCCGTTGCGATCAGGGTACAGGGTGCTGAGCCTCACTCTGCACTCTCGTCAGCGAGGAAGCCCCTGGAATCTTCCATCCTGGTCTCTCGCCCCGTGACCAGTCAAACACCGCACTACGACGAACACACAGTCTGACTCAGCACCGCGTCGACCTTTGTACCGCGAAGCTTGTCACTGCGAGCCGCCTCCTTGTGTATGTAATGACTGGCGCGTCGCCAGGCAGCGCACAGCAGCGCAGTCGGACAGTGCGCTGGTGCAGTGGGCGAGGGGCAGGCGGGTGGGGCTGGTCAGCTCGCCTGGCTGGCTGGCTGGCTGGCGTGCGTACGTACGTACGTACGGACGGACGGACGGGTTGGCGGGCGCTCTGGCTCTGTGGCGTGATCCACGCCCTTTTCGCCGGAGCAAAGGGGAACGCACAGTGGAGAGCCACACTGATGAGCTGCCTGCTCGAGGTGTTAGTCAGCAGAAGCCCCGCGAGCGAATAGCCCAGCGTGCGTTCCTACTCATGGCTGTATACGCCCATACTTGACTGGCGCCAATCGTGTCCTGTCAGTCTATATAAGTGAGCGTCCTCGTCACCAACGCCTCGCCCACTTTCGCTCTTTCCTCGTCACCTTCCCCAGCTCCCACTTGCCCAAGCCCTCTTCGATATCATCTCTCTTCGCCACCATTCCTCGTGGACAGCATCCCTCTTCGCCACCATCCCTCTTCGCCACCATCCCTCTTCGACATCGCTCCTCTTCGCCACCATCCCTCTTCGACATCATCCATCTTCAACACCATGATCCCCTTCGACATCTTCCGTGGCGCCCATTCGCCCCTCAAGCATTCACTTCCCCCCATTTCATCATCACCTTCCTCAGTCTCCACTGATTCGACCCTTCTTCGACACCATGGCCCTCTCCAGCATCTTCCATTGCCCACCTCTCCACGTTCACCCCTCAAGTATCTCCGAGTCGACACTCCGTCACGCTCTTCTCACTCTTCCTGGCTGTCACTGGTGAGTCCTCGATGTGCTGATTCTCTCAACACGTTCTCAACACGCTGACACTTTGAGTGCTGCTGCCCGTCCACGCCTCGCCCTTCGACAGCCCGAATCGCCCTGCGCCTGACGCAGTCCTCGATTTTCGACCTCCAGACCATGGCCAAATATGTCATTTATACGGATGCCTCCGGCAAGGGCTGGGGAGCGCACGTCGGGGTCCAAGACGATCCCTCAGGGCTCGCGTACGGCAAGTGGACGCTGGCGCGCGATGTCAAGCTAGACATCAACTGCCTCAAAGCGCTCGCTCTGCTGTACGGCCTCCGTGGGTACGATCGTCCGGCCTGGCGTGGGGCCACTCTTGTCTGCTACACAGACAATCAGCACCTTCAACGGGCCCTGAGCGGAGCCAATTACGACGACAACACATCGGCCATCGTCAAGGCCATCCGCCTTTTTGCCCGCAAGAGGAAGAGCACGCTCGTGTCTGAGCACATTGACGGCAAGAGCAACTGGCTACACAAGAGGGTCAATCATCGCCACCTCGCCCACTCCTCTCTTCCCTCTCCCCGGTTCACCCACCCATTCCATTCGCAGACATCGTCCCTCCCCCAGCACTCATCGACATCTTCTCCCCTCCCACAAACCGCTGTCACCACTTTCATTCACCAGCTCACCTTCTGCCGCTTGCGCTTCGCATCTTCCGCACACATTGTCCACTAGTATTGATGCGTCGACGCTCTCGACACGCTGATCCTCTAAGTGCTGCTGCCCGTCCACACCTCGCCCCTTCAACCGGACCACAATCGCCACCATGCAGACGCACGATCTTCTCACCGACGCCTCGGGCAAAGGCTGGGGCGCTCACCTGGGCTCACAGGAAGAGCTCTCGGGACTCGCTTATGGGACATGGGTCTTGCTCGGGGCGTAAATACAGACATCAACACTTCGGAAGCGCTCGCTCTGCTGCGAACCCTCGAGGGGCTTGATCGTCCCGCCCGGCGTGGCGAAGTTAGTGCGACTGCCCATCCTCATCTCGCCTATCAACAGTCAGACCTCGAACGCAGCCATGCAGCCCAACGTCATCTACACGGACGCAAGCGGAAAAGGCTGGGGAGCACATGTCGGACCGCAAGACGATCCGACAGCGGTGGCGTACAGCAGGTGGTCTCTGGCCGACAAGGCCAAGCTCGACATCAATTGTTTCGAGGCCCTGGCTGTTCTCAACGGCCTTCGGACGTTCGATTGTCTCGCTTGGCGCAACGCCATCCTCACCTGCTTCGTGGACAACACCAAGACCGAGATGGCCCTCGGAGGAAAGGTGTTCAAGGACCCGAAGATGTGCGCGATCATGGACGAGATCAGCACTTTCGCACAGAAGCGAGGTATTACGATCGTGCCTGGGCGGATCGATGGCCCCAGCAACAAGCTGGCCGACCGCCTCTCGCGCAACAAATTTAGCGCGATTGTGCAAGACCCCGTCCTCGCCGGTAATAGAGCCTACCAAACCCTTCAGACATCGTCTCTCCCCTAATCACTCATCGACATCTTCTCCTCCTCCTCACCCATACCGCTCTCACCGCTTTCGTTCACCGGCTCCGCTTCTGCCCCTCGCGCTTCGCACGCGAGCTCTGCTTTTCTTCGCATCTTCCCCATACACTACTCACTTTTACTGGTGAGTCCTGCATCCATCCACATTAGCTCTCGACATATGCTGACCCTCTATTGCTGCTGCCCGTTCACATCTCACCCCTCAGCAGCCCGACCGCTACCTACCTCGAACATGGCCCATCAAATCTTTACCGACGCCTCTGGGAATGGCTGGTGCGCACACGCCGAGTCACAGGAAAAATCGTCGGGGCTTGCCTAAGTATAGCGAACGACCTCTTGCAAACGGAGTCAAGCTCGACATCAACACTCTGGAAGCGCTCGATCTGCTCCGAGGTCCCGAGGAATTCCAACGTCCCGCCTGGCACGGCGCCAGGTTCACTTGCCATCTGGACAACGCCACCGTCGAGGCAGCTCTACGAGACGGCATCAAGAAAGGAAGCAAGGACTTTGTCGTCATTCGAGCCATTCACGCTCTTTCTTCCAGCGGAGGTACCTAGCCGCAACTCCCACGTAGAAACATGCCGACACACGTAATTTACACCGACGCCTGCCTTAGAGGCTGGGGTGCTCACGCCGGGACGCAGCAAGACCCCTCGGACCTCGCGTTCGGCACTTGGTCTCTAGCCGAGAAATCCCGGCTGGATATCAACTGCTTCGAGGCGCTGGCGCTCCTTCGTGGGCTCCACGACCTGGATCGTCGGGAGTGGCGCGGCGCCACACTGTTGTGCTATACAGACAACAGGTGCGTCGAGGAGGCTTTGCGAGGAAGAATTTCGCAGAAGAACCGCAAGGCGCTCGTGGTCATCAGGGCCATTGAGCGCTTTGCGTGCAAGAGACACATCAAACTCGTGTCGAGGCGCGTCCCCGGGCCACAGAACTGGCTGGCAGATGCCCTCTCTCGCAGCTTATTCTCCAAGATAATCGAGAATTTGCCCAGTGCGAGACCCTTCCTTGCCCGCAAGACCAATGCCACGGTCACTTTGCGGACGTTCTTCAGCCGGCGGCTCACCCCAGGCCAAAATCTTCGCAACGGCAACGTTGCCAGCGTCGCCCCGAGCCGCACGCGATCAGGCTCACCACCCTCTCCTTCGGAGCCCGCCGCCGTCTCCGTCTCTTCTCCGGAAGAGAGCCCCGTGTCGCCCGGGACAAAAAGGAGGAAGTCGGACGAGATCTTGGCTGGCTTGGTCTCGCCGCGCAAGGCGCACTCTGCAATACACGACCGTCGAGGACGCGCTGCGAGGGCGCCGCGTTAGGAACAGCAAGGTCTCCCACGTCATCCAGACCATCAAGGCCTTCGCCGAGAAGCGCGATCTCGAGCTCGTCCCACGGCGCATTCCGGGCAAGGAGAACCTGCTCGCAGATCGGCTGTCTCGCAGCCTTTTTGAGGAGATAATGGCCACGGTGCCCAGGACGAAGGCCTACTTTGCGCGTCAGAGCGGCATGGAAGCTCTGCGCAACTTTTTCAAGATGCCTCTCGGTTGCGGAGAGCGACTCAGTGAGTACCGCGTCCCCGAACTAGCTGGCGCCCCGGGCAGGCGATCGCGATCCCATTCGGCGCTATCTGACCCTACGCCTTTCCCCGCTTCTGTTTCGGCAGGTACACCCTCGGCAGGCATCTCCCCGGTAGGCACCCTTCCGAGGCCTGTCCCTCAGCGCAAGAAGAAAGGCAAGAAAGTTCGCTCGATGCTGAGCCGCGCTTTGTCTGCCCGCAGGCGGTCTACCAGAGAGCCGACACTTTGTCCCGCCCAATCAGTGGCTCAACTCTTCGAGTCCAGACAGGCGACTCAACTGCTCTCGATCTAGAGCATCTATGCGGGGCATCCAGACGACCACACCATCTGCATCAGCACAGCCAGCGCCGGCAATCGAGCATCATGTATACCAGCATCCAGCACCATCGAAGCCGGCAATCGAGCATAATCTCTGCGCCCCGGCCAGGCACTGGCGCAAAAATGGAGCCATATGCGAGCGCTTGAACCAACGGCGCAAAGGTTCAAGGAAGCTCGCAGCGCGGCGTCGAAGAGAAAGCCGCCGCCGCCAATGGGAGCCCTGGGAGAATTCTTGCAGCCTCTCCTCGCATACGAGGAAGGCATGCAGACGCTCATTTTCCCAGCAGCGGACAAACTCAACTTCGCTCTGGACCGAAAGGCTTCGGCTTCTGCCGAGTGCACTCCCCTATATCTTCCAGGCGCAGAGGAGGACTCAGCATCAACAACAAATCCCTCTGGCCTCGAAGCATCTCCCCAAAGGACGTACTCTCTACGACGAGTACGGCGGCTGATCATCTCGGGCGCTTTGACCTTGCAGTCGGAGTAGGTACTCTGGGTTGCATTCACCTGTCCTGATCCATACAGGCCGTCCGACGTCGTTGCAGCTGGTTCGAGGGCTGGCGAGTACCACGTGGCCAGTACCTATTGACCAACGCGAACTCGGGTCTGCCGTCAATCTGGCTCACCTCTACCTGGCGATGCTCGCATCCAACTGGCGCCTGACGAAGCGCGGCAGAGACGCTTATCTGACTGCGGATGGCCACCTGCTGGTGCGAAAGTCGCAGTACATCCTGACGCTCTCGCTGGTCGGGTCCGCTTTGCCTGATCCTCATGCGTTACCGCGATGCTTTGATGCCCGATTTCCCTCCGCCCCAAGTCTTTCCTGTCCCGATGTCAGAGAAGCGTCGGAGGTTCTACGGCTAACGCTGTGTAGCCTGATGAGACCTGAGAGACTCGGCACTCGGACCTCGTGTCTCGGCGAGGCATATCACGCACTGTGGGCCAAGAGCCTAAACTCGTGTAGATACACAATCTAAGAGGGGTACATGCATCCTTCTCCGGCGTCTTCCAATTATTATAGGGTTTCAGGAGCGCCGCCTTAGCTTGACAAGGAGCGTGGAGAGCAACAGTTTCCTACAGACAGACTGTGGCAAAAGAGAACGAGTTCGTGCTATTATAGAGCGTTGTTCTGATGTCAAGGAGAGTGTAATGTAAATCGTGCATCGCATTCACAACAGGTTCTATCCGTCTAGAGGCACAAGGATAATCTGACGCCGACGAGTCTGCTGACAGGCGCCCGTGCGCACGAACGAAGTGCCAAATAGCTCGGAGATTTCTGTCGGGGCAAGCGTGTTGTTGCGGTGGGAAGGCAGCAGCCGCTCAGCCAAGAAAGAGGAGCGATGTGACTGCTGCTGCTGAGTGGCTCTGCAGATTTGATTCGGGCGTCTTCATTTGATTTGAGTAGGTCTAAGGTGATTTACCTGACTCGGGCCGTGGCTCACGCTCATTGCGGCCGCTGGGCTGTATCTGACCTGTCGATTGGTTCCGCGTATGGGCAGCGCAATGCAATCCGCTGCGACCCCCAAATTCCATCAGTGACTGTGTGCCCTCGCGGACGCACCGCTACGACTTTCTCTCTCCACGCTACGACTTCAGTGAACTCCCTTGCTCATGATCGGAGCCGACGGCTGATGGAGCGACAAAGCCTCCTCTCCTTCCTAGCAATACCCCCGCGACTATGCGTCAGGATTTCCCGGCCTCGACTGAGAAATCCATCAGCAGCCCTCTCCGCCAGCTGCCAATCGTTTCCGTACATGCCCACTTTCCTACATGAGCACATTGCTGTGATACGACGGATGTCATCTCGAGCCCGGCTAGGCGCCAACGAACCGGTGACACTCGGCATTGGGGTGTTTGACAAAGGCCATGCGAGAGGCAAGGACCGGACACTGCTCTTTGGGCTGCAATATGAAACATCCGGCAAGGAGACGCTCTTGCGGAATCTGACCCATCCAGGATGCGGGCGTCTCAAACCTTCCCGTCCAGTCAGCAGTCGAGGCCACCAGGCCGCACGGCAAAAAACAAAAGCATACACACAAAGGCTGCATCCGCGCTCGCGAAGCTGACAGTCATGCAGTCAGCGCCCCTTCGTCTGGGCAAGGTACAAATAGGCCAGGCGTGGCGACCCCCTCTCGTTGGAAAGATTTTGCTCCGTCCATTCATTCACTATCACCTCTGGATCCACGCAAGCAGCGTC
The DNA here is from genome assembly GCA_004016185.1 of Quambalaria eucalypti. Classification (NCBI taxonomy): domain Eukaryota; kingdom Fungi; phylum Basidiomycota; class Exobasidiomycetes; order Microstromatales; family Quambalariaceae; genus Quambalaria; species Quambalaria eucalypti. The sequence continues at coordinate 11,738 of RRYC01000585.1, read as the reverse complement.
AAAGACGAAACTCTCACACCCAAAGTCACTTACAAAACGTCTTACCTACAAACATGTGCCCCGAGGTACCCCGGTGCGTTCGCGAGGACCTCGACCCGCCGCCTCGTCCCGAGAGCGGCTTCACCGAGAGAGAAAAGCGCGCATTTCCCGAGCTGGCCAAACATCAACTTAATGAGCGCGGCATAGCCCGATACTTTGGTCACCCGATTCAGAGCTGGATGGATCGATCTTCACATGGCGTTCTTTGCCCAGTTGGCGACGAAGACTCCGAGTTCTGGTCTTTCTGGGCTGACACCCAGGTGATCGGCGTCAAGGAACCGGAGGTCCTGGTCTGGTGGCTGTGCAAGCTGGGGCGCCTCTCGTTCCAGTAAGTACTTACCACAAGAGAAAGGTGGCAAAGGAGAGGGTCACTAACATGGTCGGCCGCGGTTCTGGTCCGACGCGCGCTTGGTTGCGAGGATTCGGTACCATCTCACTGTCTCGCGGACAGGTGGAAAAGGTACGTCCTAGTCCAACTTCTCTTTGTTCGTCCCCAAGGCGAGGCCAAGCTGACACCGTACCGTTTGTCGTGCCCTCTTGGAACAGATAATTGGCATTGTCGAGCAATCCATCGCACAGCAAATCGATAAAGGTGCCCCATGGACCCTTGATACAAGACCCGCCACACCGGCGTCCCAGCGTTTGCATTCTTGCGAGGATCGACCCATTGTGAGTTACCAGCCAAGGCTTGAGCTGAAGCCTGGGATCCCAATGCGCTTCGGACAGAAACTTCCCTTTAACGTCTATCGTTCCATGCCGCCTTCTCTCTCTTCCCGCCTTCTCAGGCTTCATGCATTTGGACCGAGTGGCCCCACGATCTGTGCAACAGCGCGTATCGGCATGTTTTGAGCAGCACTGGCTCACCTGACTGGCCTCGCCCAATCAAAGAAGTAAAGAAGCCGGAAGAGGCCTGGTCATGCCCGGTCAAATGGTGGCACGGAGACTCAAATGCCCCCTTTGATTGCTTTCTGGATCCGGTCATCGTGCTGGGCAACAGTCTCCATGCCCTACGGCAGCGCGAGGAGGCGTGGCCGCTGCGTATCCGAGATGAGTTCAAGGAGTTGCGCACCCTGTACGAATACGCAGCCTGCCTCTTGACCGTCACCTCTGCCGACGAGTGGCAGTCGACTCTCGCAAAGCGACCGATGACCATCGGCTTCCCTGCCCCTAGCGCCGGGAATGGTGCCTTCAGCAATGATGGACGCCGAGTCCTGGTCCCTCATCCGGACGTTTCCCAGTCGCAAGTGGGCGCTCCGAATATGAGCAGTGGGCCAGTCTATGCACAGCTTTCGTCTGACTTTGCCGACTGCTCAATCGGCGAAAGCGACATGCACGAAGCCCTCCACAATCGCCCCATCTCGGAGAAGGAGGCGCAATTGGGCAGGGTCTACGACGAGATCCTACTCCTTCTGGACCAATCTTACGACGACGGAAGCTTTGCTATGATCGACACTTTCAAGGGCTGGGGAGTTTTGTGGTCCAAGTTGAGCGAGGGATGTCGCGGCCGGCTTCAGGAACTGCTAGCGCAGAAGAGCGAATCGCTCTTTGACCTCACGAGCGAACTCAATCTTCCTACCTGCCACTGCCCGCTTGACGCACCCGCAGCGCCAAAGGAGTTCGGATTGGATTAGATCGAGGCTGAATGTCTCTCCTGGGACCATTCTTGCTCCTTGTTTGACGACCCCGATCCCAGCTTCGTATTCTTCGAGTCAACACGGGCGCCAAGTGTGGGGATGGGGTAGGCCAGCAGAGGCATCAAGTACAGGTACGGTAGGCAAGCCGCATGCTGTAGCATTTTCTCCCCTACCTTATTTGCTTCGAGAGTCTGTCCTTTGCTGCCGTATATTTTCAATTCATTGTCTGCCTCATGCTCGGCGATGGTCCCGGCGTATCGAGCTGGGAGCTCACATCCCCCTATGCACGCCCCGTTATGAACCAAAGCGCGCTTGGACAGCGGCGTGCAATCGCTGTTGTACAATCGTACCCCTTCCGACCGTGGCCTACGTGAGCATACATGGACAAATCAGCGCGGTGAAACGCGCCCGCGAGGTGCGCGGATGTAGCGGACTAGCCTTCCGGGGAGTGGGGAGTTTCTGAAAGATATCGGTACACAGGGACCGTGAGGCTCACTGAGGGTAGAAGAGGGCCTCGTCTAGTCTTGCACTCGAGCATATATCCTCGGTTCAGCGTACGTCGCGAGTGGCGGAGACGTGGTGTGCGAGATCCGTGCTGCATACATTGACGGTCCGATTCAAAGGCGTGCTGGGACAGAGGGGCTCTTTCACTGAGAATCCGGAGCAGAGCATATGAAAGTCCTCATTTAATGTCGAGATCCTGGGATTTGGAGTGGATGGAAAGGCGTCGCCTCAACGCTCAACCTGTGGGCTGTCATCAATACAATATCATCATCGTCCAAGGCTCATTCACGCCTGGCTGCCAATTCCCACGGGGCGGGCCAGGCACCGCCCGCCCCGCCGCGCACAGACGTCAGGGGACGCGTCGGGGCAGAGGCGCGGAGAGGCGAGGCGGGGCGGGGCGGGGAGGGCAGCATGGCTTTTTCCGATGTGAGCTTCACGCCCAGAACAAAGGCCGCCGACGGTACTCCTCCTCATCATCTGAAGACGGCTGTGATTCCTGACGCAACCTGTGGCATCTCGTGCCAGCACCAGACTGTCATTCCTACTCCGCCGTCGACGTCATTCTCGCCATCCCGCTCATCTTCTCCCCGCTCGTTTTCGATCATCTTCCCAGCAAGTATTACTCCTTCCTCCACCTGCAGTCGTACGATTGGGCCAACTTGCATACATTAACCCCAAAATCTGGTCTTCTTGACCCGGAAGTCGAATCGCTCAGGTCTTCCTTCCACATCGGGCAGTCACGCAAGCCTTTGGAAACATACTTCCTCTCCCACAACACTACGAGTTGTTCGCTTGCGCGACTCCCCAGTTCAGAAGCGTCGAAGACAAAATGCCTGGCAAGAAGAAGAAGGGGACCAAGGGAGCAGCCAATCAGGAGCGCCCTCCCCTGGGGCATCCTACTGATTCTCTCAGGGCAGACATTGAGGTGAGTACCTATCGCTCCAGCCATTGCCAGATCTCAAGTATAGACCTTTTAATCAGCATATATGCCACCCCCACCCCCCCTCCTCCAGGCCACGCGCAACCCCTTCATGGACGGAGAGCAGGAAGACGACGGCGCCGACATTGCCGCTCAACTCCTTGCCTCTCTCGATGCGAGGGACGAGGCAGAAGCCGCTGTCAGCGCCGAAGCCAATGTCGATACCAAGAAGACCTCACCTACCTCGCCACTTTCGCGCTCGAGCCTGTCGCTGCGCAAAAAGAAGAGCAATAGCGTCTCCTCTAGCAGTTCAGCCACATCTCCAAGCTCTCGCGGCGGCGGCGTCCTCGCCAATCTCAAAGAAGCTGGCGGCAAATTGATGCATCCCCACTCCTCGCGCTCCCCCACCAGTCCGCCACCAAGTGAAGCTGGAGCGAGCGCTACCACCAACGGCCTCGCGAAAGCAGTAGATGCGGACAGTGGCAGTGGCAGCCACCATCCTATACTGAGAGGCTTCTATGGCAGGAACGAGGCGCCCAGCAATGCAGTCCAAGGACAGGGAGAGCCCAAGAAGGTCAATCGGCAAAAAGCCAGAAAGGTGCGTAGTAGTGACTGCTCCCTCCCCCCCTGCCTCTGACTCAATGCAGCGTTTGACGCGCTGCTGTCCGTCTAGTCTGCATCTGGCCGTAGGCGAGGCAGCATCTCGACTCGCTCAAGGGTTGCCTTGCGGATCTGCCAAGAGGAAGACCGTAAACACGTGCCGCAAAACAATGGAGGACAGCAGGTTGCATCCCGTCTCCCCATCGCCCGATTGCTTGGCCGGCCGGCCGGGGCGCAAATGCACGCCGAGACAAGCCCGCGCCAAGTGCAACTTGCAACTTGTTAGGGAGCAACTTGCTCACCTCTTTCGCGCAAATGGTCCCGAGATTTCATTGCATTTCGCCCGAGTCCAACACGACGCAGCGCTGACGCATCTCACACTTAATTTGACTCTCATTTCACCCCCTTTCCATCATCACCTCACTCCTCACGTCTCCGCGATGGCCTTTTGTTGCAATTCTCCCTTCACCTTGCAACACCTTTCTGGCTGCCCGTCTGGCTCTTGCACCTGATCACCTACATCCCGACCACGCACTGGCCCCTTTGTTCTCCCACACCTCCACTCTGCGCTTGATGACTCTACTCTGCCTGCCTCATCGGTCTCATCGCGATGCTGCGCGTCCCCGGACTGGCCCATGACCACTCCTTGACTACTGAATCGTCGCCGACGGAACCACATACCCCCTCGGTGCTGTCTCGTCTCTCGGCTCGCTTTCGCAAACGACCCACATCATCATCATCATCCTCGTCTACGGCTACGCGCAATACCCCCTCGCCCTACGACGACATTCGCTCCCACGCACCGATTTTCGTTGGCGCACCATGGCGCATGGACCACGCAACCGATACGGCTCTCGCACCGCCTCATCTTCACGGCCACAACGATGACTACGCTCCGCCTACATCTGCCCCTGCTGTGATCGCACACGGCTTTGCACCCTCGCTGAAATCTCGCAACCCATCGCTTGGCCTCGGCGTATCTGGCGGTAAACTCTACGCTACTCCCAAAAATGTCTCCCATCGCCGACCCGTGACGGCTTATCCTGGCTCTACCAAACCCGCGGTGCCGACAACGGCTGCGCCCTCATATCCACCTTCCTCGACACGTCCCGCCGTGCGTCGACGACCTGCTACTGCGACGGGTACGACGCAATGCTCCTTTCCCGCCACGGCCGCCGCTGCATACACGCACTCCTCGACCGATCTTCCTGGGTATTCCGCTTCGGGTCTCTTTGACCTGGACTGTTTCCTCGGACTGCCAAAACGCCATTCGACGGCGGTCTCATCCGACTCCCTACCTTTGGCATCCGTGACGCCTTTGATCAATGTCTCGGATACCTCACGGCTTTCTATACCCTCGCGTGGATGCGACACGAACTCTGCGACATCGTCATCCCCGTCTTGGGTCTCCCCTCAACACGGATGGCTACGCCGTGTCTCACACTCTGTGGCACCAAAACCTCATGACTCGCACCCTCCCGTGTCGGCCGGCTTTCGCAAACTTCAGCAACGCAAAGACGCGCAGGCTGCCGCAGAGCGGGCACGCATCGAAGAGGAGATCAAGGCCAATGGCGGAAAGCCAGACGAAGCGGCCCTCGAGCGCCAGGGAATGGTCATTGCCTGCGACTCGCTCAAGGTCAACATGCACGAGATCAACCCCGACGGACACTGCCTCTACGCTGCCATTGCAGATCAGATCAACCTCCTCACCAAGAGCAAGCAAATACAGGATTACAAGATGTTGCGGCGTACCACGGCACAGTATATGCGCGATCATCCCGACGATTTCGCGCCTTTCATCAGCGATTCGGACGAGCACATGGCAGGGATCCAGAATCCAGATGCAGGGAATGCTGGGAGCAAGGGCAGATTAAGAGGTGAGTACCGCCGATATCTGCGCATTCAAGTTCATGCCAGCCAAAAGGAGCATCAGACCGTCGGCGAGCCTGACCAAAGAGCGTCCCCTCTTTCCTCCGTACACGTCCAGACCACTTCTTGTCCTACTGCGATGCCATCGAGACAACAGGCGTCTGGGGCGGCCAACCCGAGATCCTAGCGCTCTCGCGCGCCTTCCAGACGCCCATATGGGTCGTCCAGGCTGGGCAGCCCATTGTCAAGGTTGGAGACGTGGAAGGAAAGCTGGACGCGCCTGACCGCAAGGACCGGCCAGTCCTGATCAGCTACCACCGGAGGATGTATGGACTAGGCGAACATTACAATAGCTTGAGGCCACGGGCGCAGGCATGAGCTTTACTCAAATCATTCATCATCGTTGCAGTCTTCTCACCAACCGCGTCCGAGTCGCGAAGACCAGCATACATCCACGTAGTCAGATGGGGCGTGACTACGGATGCAACGATCTCGGCAACAAAATGCCCCCGATCGCCACACTTCTTGGTATGCAGCACCCTCCTTGTCTTCGTCTCTCGCTTCCTTTTTTCCGGCGCATCGTGCTCCAGCTTCAATCACAAGCGCTGTCTAATAGTATGCCATTGCAGCTTGAGTCTGCTGCTGTGCTTCGATGATGCAACAAACAGTGGCATTGAAATGATGACAAGTTCGCGGCGCATGTTTTGCGAGACGACATGCTTCCAGCTAGTGGTCTCCTACAAGGATCCGTGCGCCTTGCTGCGGCCCTTGCAGGGCTGGTCAATCCTGGCGGTTGCAAGGAACAAGGGTCAACGCTGCGTTAGCGACTACATACACAAGCAAGCAATACAACGCGCGTTTCCACGAGAAACTCACGTTTCGACCCAAGTCTGCGCGAGCCTCAGTCCCTTTACATTCTTGTACTCCCCCGCGAGGCCCTCGGGCAACCAGGAGGTGCCCAGCGTAATGTTCGCGATGATATCATAGGAATCTGTGTTGGGCTCGGAGAAGAATTGCTCGTGGTAAAGGCAGCCTTTGTATTGGTAGCTGCCTGCTCGGTATCAAGCGAAAGGGGCGGGTACAGTCCTCGTTGGGTCAGCATATAGCCTGCAGGCTTGACAAAATCGAATGGCGATTGAGTGCGTGGGCACTCACCTTGCGTAAGAGCATCGACGTACAGCCCCCGTGGAAGCACCGCATCGTCCGACCTGACGTATTCCAAGGAGAAGAGTACCTCTCCGTCCTTGCGCGCCTCGTACGTGTACTTCTCCTCCTTCTCATCATACCCAAATGGCAGGCCTTCTGGTTTCCACTCCGCCACGACAGGCGTGAACCCTGCGACTGGGCGACTGAGGCTCGTAAGCACAGGATTATCCGAGTAGAGGAGGTCAAAGCTCGCGAGGAATGGCGTCTTGCCGTCGCCCGACTTGTCTACCCAGCCGATGCCCGCCTGCGCGTGCGAAAAGTCCGTCGAGGTCAGGCTGTACTCTGAGAGGTCCTCGTCGTACCCCGGGTTGAAGACCAACGGCCACTGGTCCTCGCTGAAGCCTGGAACGGGGTGCTGAGGAAGGAGACGGTCACCAGAGGGGATGAGCGACTCGGCGACGCTCTTCTTGATGGGGAGGAAGTGGAGGGAGTTGTTCTGCCATGGCCATGCGGTGCGGGAACATGTCAGTTTTGAGCGTCGCAATATAGCGAGAAAGGCGGCGGGAGGTACGTACCTCTCGGCCAGTGACATCAAAGGGGTACTTTGCAGCGAGCGGGTTCGCACCAGGGTACTTCGTCAGGGGTATCAACGCTGCGTGGGCAGAGCACGCAAAGGAAGCAAGCGCGAGCGCTGCGGCGGGGAGCATGGCGAGCAGGCGAATAATTAGTGATGATGATAGATGGAAGTAGTGGCTAGCTTAGGCACATTGTTCGTGCAAAGATGAAGAGGCTTCATCGCAGAGCCCGCTATGCGCTCGGCCCCCCTTCGCTAAGCGGCCAAACCTCAACGCGGGGTAACGTGCATTTACGGAGCCGGACGTTCAGCTCGCATCGCTTGACGGGCGGTGGGTGTACCCCTTATGAGACCGGGGCGTTTTCGTGTGAGCCTGGAATGAAGCGAAGTCGATTGGTCGGAGAATGGAATGGGATATCTTGTGGGCCACAGAGAAGCACCAATAAAGGTGAAAGGACCGTGCGCTGGGTTGAGTCCAACACCTGCCGCGTCTTCTGTATGTTGCAACTCCGACTCGCGTCTTCCCCACACGCCTCGCACGCAATGGCCCTCTACTCATTCGGGACCGAGCGACACATCATTCTATTCGATGAAACTGAGCCTATGTGATTGATATTGTACCAACCTTCGTCTCTTTTTCACAAGCAGGCAGCTATGACAAGAGACTACAATACTCAAGGCGTTGGCGGCTAGGCCATGCACAGCATTCGCGCCCTTGGCTGCGCGGCCTCGAGCATGATGGAGAGGTTGTAATGAGATCTGTCATGTGCAACGTTCACGCGAAGAAGACCTCGGCCACACTCGTACTTTCAGCAACGACCTTGTCAAGCCATCTGACCTTAGGCTTGCATATCTTTTGTCTCAAAGTGCCGGGACCTTGCCACTTAGGCACGTGGTATATCGCAAGGCCCCAGATTGCGGTGCGCCATGCTCGGCGTTTGGATGACAGGGCAGTTGGAGTCCGCCAGGAGGCAAGGCAGGAGGCAAGGCAGGAGGCTAGGCAGGCAGGCGGTGAAGCAAGAATCATCGCCCAGCCAGACACGCAGAGAGAGTGAAGCTGTCGTTGCAGGACAATATCTGCTGATTTATGGGGCTGCGAGGACCGAGGCATGGACTCCCGGCCGAGTGTCGAAGGTCTGCGCTGCAAGATTTACCGTACCTCTACGGCAAAGCGTTGTCTTCCGGAGCGAAGTATCAGTGTATGCTTGCGCGGTAGGAGCTGATGATCCCAGGCCGTATGAGCAATAGGCAGTGAGTAAGTCAGGTACGCCTTCATTTATGCAATCACCATTTCTTTAAATCTACAAGGAGATTACCGGGGGGCAAAGCGACGATGTCTGCTCCGCGAGCATGCCCCAGCTCAGGACTAGAGGAACCGCTGACTCGACCGCCGCAGTTGCGGTGGCAATGTCGGCGCCCCTGCCGCATATAGAGCAAGGGACAGTGAGACAAAGTTCAGAGCAAGGGCGACGTGAAATCGCCGCGTGGCGCCTGGTAGGGAGCAAGGCACGGCGGGGCGTACGGGCAACGCAACATGGGGACTCGAGGCTGAGCTTGACGCCCCGTTGGTTCTGTGGCGCCGGTCGAGGTCGAGGCAAGTCGTCTCCCCACGTAGCACCGCCGCCCCCCTGACTCGCAAAAGGTGAAAGTCGAGAGGACAAAGGCAGAGGCGTCACTCAGCGGACTGTGCTGTGGGGCCTTTAGCAGAGCATGCCGGAGCTACCAGAAGAGTAAGCGCAACCCCACGTGGGAGTGAAGAGAGCTTGTCGATTGATCCTCTCGTCGGAACCTTGGCGCACTTGGCTTTCCCCCATCTGCATCGCTGGGCCGCACGTGGTTGGCGTACTTGGCGATGTGGGCGTGCAGGGCAATGATAAAGGTGACTTGCGCCGCAATGGAAAGACGTGAATGCTTCGAGGACAAGAGTTTGAGACAATGCTGTGCTTGCTGAGCACGCAGCTATCGCTGGCAAAGTGCTGACTGGCGGTTCTAATTTCCCACTTGCTGACAGCGCCCGATGCACCGCCAATGACGCCCGCGCTCAGGCCGGCACAAGATGGCTGACCCCTACTCACGAGGTCATCAACGGAGCGCGAGTGCTGTACCCCACCTTGAATCCTTGCCTCGAGCTACTTGCCCCTCCTCGCCGGCCTCCTCGCGTGGGCGTGGGCGTCAAAGAGACGCAGTCGGAGCTGGGATCACGCGTCGGGGTGGAATGGCACCGCCATCGGAGTTCGCGTCGCTCCTTGACCCTGGACAAGGAGTGGAAGAAAGGTCCCAGCATTCAGCTGCGAGGTGCGCCCACGTACATGAGAGGCGCTATACGTGGCTGCATCGCAGAAGTGGACGAGAAAGAGAAACGGGCTAGCCTACGAGGGGAAAAGAAAAAGAGTGGGAAAGGAAGGGACATTTGCGTGGTAAGGCGGGGACCTAAGTCCGGAAGAGCGAGGGTCGAGAGGTGAGCAAGTCAAGCAATCAAGCAGTACATGCGAGCTCAAGGCCGAAGGCTGAAGAAGAACGCCCAGGTGCGTGGTATGTGTCAGTCACACGCAAAGGCGCGGGTAGGAAGAAGCGTGTCTGCCAAGCATCGCTTCTCCAGTAGGGCCTAGGCGTCTCACCTCAGTCTTGCACCTGGCAAAGAGGACGCCGGCTTTCCATGGTTGCGCGGTCCACGCTTGCTTCTGCTCCACCCGGCTCCCCCTACCCGGCCCGCTTGCCCCACTCTACTTGGACCGGTTCTGGGAAAGCTGCAACCTTGTCGGGGGATTGGATCGCCGATGAACGATTATGCTTGGCGGGCTGGCTATCGGAGCTATTGCAGGCAGCGTCGATCCGAGTGCAGGCTACTGTACGCTGCCGTGGTGCAGACGCCTTGGGGACCCCATCTCGGTGCAAGTAAGTAAGTACTTTGCAGTTCCGCGGAGCTGACCAAATGCGCCTAGATCCGATCGGTGAGAGCGATTCAGTGCTCTGCGGCTGGGGTGCTGTGCCCCGCTTTCAAAGGGAAGGTGGGGGCGAGGGGACGGGAACAAGGGCGGAAGGCAGGCAAGCGGAGCGAAAACTGGCCGATGGAGTCGGCACTTTTGCCTCTGTGTCGGCGTTCGAGCGGGATCATCGGCGAGCACGGCGATGTTGCTCGAGAGAGGGTCGCGTTTCAGCCGGATCTTGCTGCCACGGTTGGACTTGGCCCACAGAAACCAACCGGACAGCATACACCGTCCGCCTTCACCGCAAGGTGGATGGAAAAAGTGTGATGCTTACTTTACGGCACACGAGGCGCAGTATCGATGCAAGGCTGTACGATACTGAACGGCCATCGCAGCATTTGTCTCTGATCTGCTCTTTTTTGCATTCGGGGAGTCCGCCGGAACCCAATCGAGCCAGTCTCGCGCGTGTGCGCAGGGCCAGAGCCAGATGCAGTGGCTGTCTCGTGTCTCGCCCTCTGCGCTTTTGATTGTTTGCTTTTAGTCGTCTTTCGAGCTCCGCTCCAGGCGAGACAAGACGAGGCGAGGGCGTCGGAGGCAGACGAAGAGCACACTGAGAGGATGCGCCCACAACGCAGAGACTAGACGCGTCGGCGAAGCGTTGCTCCGTTTTGGCGAGCATTCGACCTGCCTGGCCTGCGCTCCTCGCGTGAGACAAACGAGACGACCTTGAAACCGAGGTCTGCCGTCGTTCAATGAAGCTGCATGAATAGAGTGCGAATCGTTGACCCGCTATGGCGCACTTCTTACACAAGGTCCTCCGTCCTTCGCCCGCGTCGTAGTTGGTCAGCGTCCGTCGTCCGTCGTGCGTCGTCCTTCGTCCGTCCGTCCGTTGCTCCCACCAGCAAGCACACCACACGCCGCGCGCCACCCGCCGCTCGCCGTCGCCGCTCGGACCATGGACCAGGGACCCCAACCCTTGACCCTTGCCTTGCCAAGGCGTGGAAGCCGCCCTGTATGTCCGCATCTCGTCTTTGCCCCAGTGCGAACCTTGTGCAGCAACTCGTCGAGCCTTGAGCTCCACCCGCCACGCCGCGTGCACGCCCATTTCCACGCCCGCGCTCGCGTCCCTGCCCGATTTCGAACTTTCGTCCGCCGGCCGCCTCTGCTGCCTGCCTCGTCTTTGCACCGCGTCGTGGCCAGTCTCGCGTCGTGGGTACCCTTTCGCCGCCCGCCTGCCGAAGCGACCAAGCCTGCCGACGATGGATACACTTCTTGCTCTGCCTCTTGTCGTGCCTGGGATCAGCGCACACGGCTTTGCAATGGTCAGCATACACATTGGAGAGGAAGCTGCTTTCGCGGCCTACACCGACACTGTCCTCACGCACACAAGGGGAGGGGGGGGGGGGGGGGGGGGTTTGGGGGTCAATTTCTCCTTTTTTGCTGCCGGGGGCCCCCCTCCGGCCACCCCCCCCCCCCCCCGCCAGCTCCCTTCACTTTTTCCCGGGGCGCCCCCCCCCCCCCCCCCC
>RRYC01000583.1:0-22022 GCA_004016185.1 Quambalaria eucalypti | reverse complement strand
ATTCACTCACACTCACACTCGCACTTGTACGTTGTACTCCCCGCATGGAATGACATTCCCATTGTACTGAGTTGATCGCCCCCCCTCGCCCCCGCGCCACTAACTCCCAAACAAGATACTCTTATAATCGCGCAGTACAATCGCAACGCTCTCTGGGCCCGATAAACCCACTTCCGAGGCAATAGCCGTAATATACTTGGAGGGAGTCAAGTCGTACAGTAGGTTCAAGCCCGAGAGGTTCGCTGCGTCGTCTCGCTCGGAGCCTGCACCTGCACCTGCACGCGCGCCTGCGGGTAACAACCACCCGGCGTCAGCCTGCTCGTTCCCACCGACACCCTCGAGGCGCACTCGCTCGCTAAACTTGTACGTCTCGCAGCATACAATGACGGGTATTTTCTTATGATGCGCCATCATCGCGACGGTGGCTGTCCCCGCGCGGGCATACAACGCACCATTGGCCAGGAGTGCCGCTGTGCCTAGTAGTACGAGGCTTACGCGAGGCTGCGCAAGTGCCGTGGAGAGTGCGCTGAGTGGTGCGTAGGATGCGGGGATACCGCGCGCCAACAGTGAAGAGAGGAGGCGTTTTCCTTCGGGGAAGGTCTCGCCTCCTACGCAGATGACTTCGAAGCGTTTGCCCCGTTCCCAGGCTTCGAGGAGGGCCTGCTCTGCGACGGAGGACCGCGCATACGTGAGGATGACGTCCCCCCGGGGCTTGATCTTGCTCTGGACGTGCGTGGAGATGACACGCGAGGCGAACACAATGCGATCACGGATGAAATGATCGATGCGGTCTACGAGGTGGGACTTGGCGGCGACTTCCCCCATTTCGGCGGGGACGACGCTGATTTCGTACTTCAAGTAGCGCACTGCATTGCCCGCACTGGCGCCTAGAGGGCGTGCGCTGGTGATACCGGTGATTTGCTGACCGAGCTTTGTGACCATGTCGCGGTTCAGGACAGCACCAGGCGGCGTCTTGTAGTCGGAGATGAAGTCGCGCAGGGCTGCGAGCGTCGCAATGGCGCGGGCAGACGAGCCGAGGAGGGTGTGTGCAGAGAGGTGTTGCATGAGGAGGACGACGGAAGGGTGCAGTCCGCGGGAGAGGGCAGAGGTGAGGAGCGTGGAGCGGACGTGCGGGGAGGAAGGAGGGGGGTGGACAGTGCTGATGAGGGTGTGTGATGACGGCGAGGAGGAGGAGGAGGACGAAGATGACCCCGACGCAGCCTTGGCCTGCGCGTGGGGACTCAGCAGCGCGGCTGTACCAGACGCAGTAGTAGCTGCCGTCGTAAGCGGTGCAGTGGCTGCTGGTGCTGCGGCGGTAGGTGGTGGTACACCCTGCTGCTGGTGCTGATGCTGTTGGTGCTGCTTCCCCTTTGCTTGCTGTCCTTGTCCCTGGACTTTTGCCTGGCCGACCTGTGCTGCTGGTGCCTGTCCCGCTGCTGTTCCACTGCCACCCGCACCACTGCCACCCGCAGCCTGCCCCACGGGAATCCCCTTTGCAGCAGCTCGCCGTTGTGCCTTTGCGGCCTTGGCTGCGGCCTTTGCTTCCTTTGCCGAGGGGGCGGGTGCCGCGTCCGTCTTTGGTGTTGGTGCAGGTGCAGCTGCGGGTGCGGCTGCTGATGATTCGGAGGACATTTTGGGGGGCGGGCGGGCGGTTGTGGCGAGTAAGTGGTGGAGTCAAATGCGTAGAGTCCAGAAGTGGAATGAGGAAAAAAGCAAGAATGAATGCCACGAGCACCACCAGCACCACCAACCACCACCAACGACGACGCCGCCGAGTATGAGTCACGTGCTGCCCCCCTCCCCCGCCCACACCGGAGTCAAGCCGCGGCACACTCGCCAAGCCACACGCGTATCCCCTTCCGAGGGCGAGGGTGTCATGGGCATGGCTCTTCCTTCCTCCCCACCTTGACCTCTAATCATCAGGTACTCTCCACCTCCCTTTTCCCCGCCATGCCACGCGAAACATACGACCCACTCGACGACCCACCCCGCCGCCGCTCCAAGGGCAAGGCGTCGAGCTCCTCCTCTGCGTCCACGCCCCTCTCCTCGTCGTCGTCCTTTCTAGACCTCAAGGCCGAATTAGCACGGCGACAAACGACGACGACGACGACGACGACGACGACGACGACGCTACAGGGAGGAGGGCAAAGAAGTGCAGATGTTGGGTCTTGGAGCAGTCGTATTCGGAGCGAGCACAAGGACGCGCATGACGACGACGCATATACCCACTCGCACACGCACGCGCATCACAGCCACGCAACGCGCCGCCTACCGGCGCACCTCCTCCCGCATGAGCCCGACAAGAAGCGCCACAAGTCCCGCACAGATGCACCCGCGGCGGGGAGCTCCACCCCCTCTGCACGCCTCGAAGCGGAGAGGCAGCGCACAGCTGCTCTGATCGCCAAGGCGCGAAAGTACGATGAGTTGCAGCGCGGGTATAGTGCTGGGTATGTTCCCGAGGATTTTGAGAGGGGGGGACGGTTGGAGAGGTTGGTGGATTGGGGGCGGAAGGGCGAGGTGCGGGCAGAGGAGGGTGCGGGTGGCAGTGGGAGCAGTGATAGCGGTAGTGACAGCAGTGGCAGCGACGACGGCGAGGAAGGAGACCTAGTGGAATACACCGACGACTTAGGCCGCACCCGCCTCGTACCACGGCGGCGCGTAGCCATTGCGTACCTCGTCGCGCAGCGGCGCGAAGCCGAGGAACAGGCACAGGTCGAGGACGACGCGGCACTCACACTACGCGGACCGCAATTTCACTTCCCCGTACTTACGCGGCGGGACGTACCGCTTGCAGCCACGAATACGGGGACGACTTCGACTGCCACGCACTTTGATGCACATGCTGAAGTGCGGAATCGCGGTGCTGCCTTTTTTGCATTTGAGCAAGAGGAGGAGGGGCGGCGTGCGCAGATGGAGGCGCTGCGGAGGGAGAGGGACGAGACGGAGCGGAGGCGGTGTGGTGCGGGCGTGGGTCCATCCCCGGCGTACAGCCACGCAGAGAAGAGGTTACAAGCGCGAAGGGACTTTGTCGAGGCAGAGCGGAGGCGGCGTAGGCGGAGGCGAGCACAGGCAGGCGACGGGAAGGCTGAGGGTGAGGGCGAGGGTGAGGGCGAGGGTGAGAGCGACGCCAGGGCCAAGGCAGTGGAGGCTTTCCTCGGGGAATTGTCCAGGGAGATGGTGGTGTGAGTCTTACGCCCACTCATGCATTCGTTGATATAATATACCCCGCGGTCCGGTCCATGCCTTGCTTGGCTGTATGCTCGTACACTTCTTCTCATGGAGTTGTCGTATTGTTCGCGCGGCGTATGGCGCCATTCCATTGGGCCAAGGCCAAGGCACTCACTCACTCACTCGGGTGGAGGTGCGCGCGTTGCGTGGCGTGAGGACCCGCGCGTTGGCAGGCAGGGAGGCAGGCAGAGGGGAGCATCCCCAAGCTTCTCCTTCCCTTTCCCCCCATCCATTTACCGTTCCCGCCTCATAGCCTTGCCTTCAAAGGATACGATTATACTACACTACCCTCACACTACACCTAATCTCTCTTCTCCATTCCTGCCTCCCTCTTCAGCCCACCATGGCCCTCCCCCCCTCCCTCGCCCCCCTCGGCATCGGCCCCCTCTTCGCGCCACACACCCTCGAACTCTACGTAGACTACCTCTGTCCCTTTTCAGCCAAACAACTCATAGGCGTACAACACCATCTCCTCCCTTTACTCTTTGGAGACGAAGCACCCTGGGAAGGGCAGGTACGCATCGTAGTGAGGCCGTACCCTCAGCCTTGGCATGCGATGAGTACACTCATTAATGAGGCGGCGTTGGCTAGTGCTAAGATTGCGAGAGAGGAGAGGGAGATGTTGGCGGATCCAAAGACGAGTGAGTTGGCGGGAGTGCCCACTTGGCTGATATACTGTACTTGAATGTCATGCTGACGTGTTATTGACTGGTGCTGAACTCCTCGCACGCACACTCGGCCTCGCACTGCGTGCTCGCCCTCGTTTGCGCGCACAGACGCCTTCTGGATCTTCTCCCAAACCCTCATGTCCCACCAATCCACCTACTTCGACGGCCCCACGCGCAACCGCAACCCCGACCAACTCCGCGCAGAACTCTCCAACCTCGCCATCTCCGTCCTAGGTGAAGCGCCCAAGCGTTCTCGTTCCGCCCCGATTGTCAGCCTCCCCGCGGGACAACCACTCGGTCAGACTATAAGGGGATTACTCAAAGTAGGAGAGGGGAATGAAGGGAGTAGAGTCGTGCCTGATTTGAAGTACTGCGTCAAGTTTGGGAGGCAGAATGGCGTGCATGTTACGCCTACGGCTGTGTGGAATGGCTTGGTCGAAGGCGGGATTAGTAGTTCGTTTGGGGCCGACGAGTGGAGGCGGTTCTTGGAGGAAAAGGTTGGGGAGCCGAAGAGTAAGGGTGGTGCGCAGCAGGGAGCGGGGGAGAGTGCCGTGGCATAAAACGGGGCTTCCAAAAGGGACGATTGGCAATCGAATGTAATGCGACTTCATTGACTGGATGGTATGACGACGTGAATGGCAGCTATATACACTTTTGACGCAGCGCTCATGCCCCCCGTCAATCCCCACGGACCTTCTTCTTGGGCTTGCGTGGGCTTCTCCGTGGCGTCGTGCCAGTGTCGGGTACATTCAGCTTGGTGGGTGTCCCTGGCCTCTGCGGCGGCGCCTCACCCGCGTCGACGCCCCCACGCACACCCCCACGCACACCCCACTCAGCCCTCCACAACCCCAAACAAAGCAACGCATTACATCCCAGCAACAACACGCTACTCTGCGCTGTAGAAGGATAGGTATTCCACGCCATTTCAATGCCCAGTGGGAGGATGACCCATTTTGTGAGCTGCGAGCGGAGGTTCGCCGTGTACAGTAGGAGGGGTAGTGTCTGGGCGTACCAGGCGTAGAATTGGTAGTGCAGGGAGCGGGCAAAGAGGATGCCGATGAGGTTGGAGGTTAGTGCTGGGAGGATGAGCGTGCGGGCAGAGGAGAGGGGGGAGGTGGATGTGGATGAGGCTGTGCGTTCACCGCGCTGCCAGCGCGCAAGGAACCACGGGAGGGCGCCCTCCCGCGGTAGGCCGCCGCTCCACTTGAAGACTGCGAAGAGCAGAAGTACGCCAGCGTGCAGCGCTAAGAGGAGGTGTCCCGTGCGTGGATTGGTAAACACTTCTTCGGGGAGGAACCGCAGGTTGACGGTCCACTTGTAGAGGAATTGCCGCTTGAGGTCGAATGCGCGTGCGAGGTATGCCTGGGGGTGGGCTTGGAGGAAGGGCAACGCGAGGAGTGTCTGGATGGTTATGAGGAGGAGGGCGTGCACGCCCGTGTGCAGGAACCCCCCCGCGCGGAAAAGACCGAGGAAGACGGCAGGGAGGAGGAGCAGGACATTCATCTTGATGCTTAGTGCGAGGCTGATCATGCTTATGCCCAGTGCGGTGCGTCTATACGCGAGGAGCGCCAGTCCAGCCCAGACGAGTGCCATCGCCGGGCCATCATTGAACATTCGCAGGACGAAAATCGAGTGCAGGCGTTTACTCAGTGCGAGCAGGGGGAGGAGTAGAGCGGGTGCGCCGCACGCGTGGTACAGCACCATGATGGCTGCTTGACTTGCGAGGTACACTCCGGCAAAGAGGTACTGCGCGGTACGGAGATGGGCACCCCCGCGTGTAAGGAGGGAGATGAGACTGTAGAGGTAGAGGTGGCCTGCGGGGTAGACGCAGGGACCCGTGGACCCGCTGATGTGGGTATAGTCCCGCTCGCCTTTGTGGAGGAAGAGGTCCGCTTGTTGCATGTACGTCGAAAAGTCGATTTCGGTGTCTGTCGTGGCGGGTGGGCGGGTGGGCGTGATGGGCGAGTCGAGTCGAGTCAGTGAAGGTAAGCCTGGCGTGGCGTGGCGTGCGTACGTGCGTGCCTTGGTAGCATACATTCACCGTGGCCGTGGCATGGCGCGGTTCGCACACTCACAAGGGACCTTCCTAATAATCGCCAGCGTCAATACCGCGTCAAAGGCGAGTACCGCAGCAGCTACGCGCGAAAAGTAGCGCTGTGTGAAGAGCACCTCCTTGAGCCAGACGGGGCACAGCGCTAGGACGCGGTCCGTCAGAGGCGGTGTGGGTGTCGGTGTCGCGCTCCCCGCGGGCGTGACTCGTCTGCGCGACGTAGACGAGACCATTATCGTGTGACTCGTGGCAGCGAGTGGTCGTGGTGGTCGTCCTGATGTGGTTGTGCTTGTTGATGGCGCCTTGTTTTCGTGGAAGAATTGGATGCACAGGCGAGGCGAGGCGAGGCGAGTCAGTTGTCACCACGTCGCTCCTTACGCCCGGGCCTTGAGCCTTGGGCCCGCGCGCGTCACCGCCGAGTCACAGGCACGTCGCGCCCAGAGACACTCACACGCGCGCAATGATTCAAAAGTGCATTGGCGCAAGCAATTGGCGCATTCCATTACAATAGCAACGTCTGAGTCCGAGGAGCGTCGGCGATGACGGCGGTGGCCGTCGGAGGAAAGAATGATTGTGTTTCAGATGAAGAGAGAAGTGAGGCGAGGAGAAGGAGAGGAGGGGAGAAGGAGAAGGACCGGGCGGAAGCATTGCCATTGCCATTGCATGCATGAGAAAAAAAGGCCGCCTACGTTTTTGCGGCATACATTCACGTTCTACCGCCACCACATACGTTTTCTCTCTTTCTCTTCCTTCTCGTCCACTCGCTACCATTGTCCGCCACCAGCATCGACTAGCAAGCAAACACCACAAAAGACTCTCACCCGTCTCTTCTCGCAATTTATAGCTCAACTATCACGACCACAACCGCAACCGCAGCCGCTCCTTGCTTCTCATTGCCTCTTGCCACTCACTCACCGCCACTCGCCACACGACACACGCCAATCAGACCCACCCATGGCAGACGTCGCACCGCACGCCACTAGCAGCAGTACTACACACAATGCACGCCACAACCGCAACGATGACGCACACGACATTCACGCCACCGACAACACTCCCCGCAATACTACCGTAGCTCACTCGGGTAGGAGGGGGGGTAGGGCTCAGCGGGGGAGAGGGGGGAGGAGGGCGACGCAGCAGGGTCAGACGCCCACGCCCACGCACGGAGAAGCATGGGATGCACCCTACGATGCTGTTGCCGGCTCGCAGGCTGGTACGAGCGCGAGTGCCAGTGCCAGTCGCAGAGGTAGAGGTAGAGGTGGCCGTTCGGGCGGACGGAGAAGTGGTGCAAATGGAGGGAGCTCGACTGTCACTGCCACTGCCACTGCCAACACGCCCGCGCCCGCCGACGACTTTTGGGACCAGCGGCCAGAGGATACGACGACGACGACGACGCCGCGCCCACCTTCGCCTTCGACGCTGCCTAAGCCTAGTAGTGTACGGGGAAGTGGAGGGAGTGGTAGGAGGAGGAAGGAGCAGCAACAGCAGCAGCAAGTCAATGGCAGCAACAACCCCACCGCCAATGGCACATCCACCTCAACTCCCCCGACACCCACGCCACTGGACCCCACTGCGGCCGAATTTGCCCCGACGGAATGGGACGAGCCTCCGCCTCCGCATCCCACGGCTGGTGCACCCACTGGCCCTACCAACAATGCTCGACGGCGGCGATTTGGTGGCGAGTTGTCAACGGCCAGTGCGGCCACATCCACGAAAGCACCTCACACCGCCGCCAAGTCTACCCCCGCAAACAAGGCTACAACCACCACCACCACCACCACACCCACCGCCCCCGCCCCAGACAACCGCGACATGCGCTCACGCCTCATCGCCGAACTCAACTCGGGCTCGTACGAATGCTGCATCTGCTACTCGGGCATCCCTTCACGTCAGGCCATTTGGTCGTGCTCACAGTGTCACACGGTGCTCCACCTATCCTGCATCAAGCAGTGGGCAAGTACCAGCGTGGAAGCCGCCGAGCAGCAGAATGCCATGCAAGAAGACGAGGCCATTCGCAGGCGCAAGGGCACATGGCGCTGCCCTGGCTGTCAGCTCGCACGAGAAGAGGTGCCCAGAGTCTATCGCTGTTGGGATGGCCAGGTGACGGATCCAGTACGTGCACAGGGGGCAGGGAAAAAGGGTCGCGTACCACCACACTCTTGTGGAAGACCATGTAACAAGGCAAAGTGTCAGCATGGCTGTAGTGCGGGCATGTGTCATCCTGGACCGTGTCCACCCTGCCCCGTCACACTCCACCACCGATGCTTCTGCGGCGAGCAGCACGTTGCCGTACGCTGTTCCCAGCTCAGTCCGGGTGGCGCTGGCGGTGCTGCCAACAAGAGCAAGGCTACGACGGCCACGACGGCCACACAGGGCACATCGTGCGGCCAGCCCTGCAACAAGTTCCTCGCCTGTGGGAAACATCGCTGCACACAGACATGCCACCCAGGCGCATGCGCACCTTGCGACGAGACGGCCCCCGAGCGCTGCTACTGCGGCAAACACGAGGAGATGGTTCGCTGCGGAACGGGTGAGCGAAAAGTCTGCGTGCTCAACGGTGGCGGCGGCGACGGCGGCGACGGCCAGGACGACGACGTCTGGGAGGGTGCCTGGGCGTGCGCAGAAGTGTGCGCCCGCATATTCGACTGCGGCGTGCACACCTGCCAACGCGGCTGTCACTCGCCCGACGGCGAGCGTCCGCCCTGCCCCCTCTCCCCCACGGCTGTCCGCACCTGTCCCTGCGGCGCCAAACCACTTACGGACCGCACCTCGTGCCAGGACCCCATTCCCACGTGTGGGAGCGTATGCGGTAAGCCTCTGCCGCACTGTGACCATGCCTGTCGCCAGCGATGCCACAAGGGAGAGTGCCCGCCCTGTCGCGTGCCCGTCAGTGCGCCTTGTAGGTGCGGCGAATCGAGGCCGACGTTGGCCTGTTCGGAGAGGAGGCGCCGTGGTGTCGGCGGTGTCGGCAGCAGCGCAGACGATGCCGACGCTGACGACGACTCCGCAACAGAGCTCGTCCTCTGCGACGTCGTATGCCGTGCCCTGCGCCACTGCGGCCGCCACGAGTGCAAGCGGCGCTGCTGCCCCCTCGCCTTTCAAGCCAAAGCCGCCGCCGCCTCGTCGAAGAAGTCGAGTGCGCGCACTGCTGCCCGCCCACCCACGCAAGCCGAAATGGACATTGCCGACCCCGCACGCCTGCACGCCTGCCCCGTCGCCTGCAACCGGCCCCTCTCGTGCGGCATCGCAGGCCACGTCTGCCCGCTTCATTGCCACCGCGGACCCTGCCCTCCTTGCCTGCAAGCCTGCTTCGAAGACGTCGCGTGCCACTGTGGGCGTACCGTGCTGGAACCACCCGTACCTTGCGGTCAACGCCCCGTCTGTCGCTTCCCCTGTGCGCGCCCGCCCCCACCCTGCGGACACCCCAAGGCGCCGCACGACTGCCACGACGACGACGTGGCGTGCCCGCCGTGCGTCTACCTCGCGACGAAGCAGTGCGACTGCGGCAAGAACCTCGTCCAGAATGTGCCCTGTCACAGGCAGCGTGTGTCGTGTGGTGCAGTGTGCGGTGCGCTCAAGCCCTGCGGGTTCCATCGGTGCACGCAGACGTGCCACACGGGGGCGCCCGCCAGCTGTGGGGAGTGCACGGCCGTATGCGGCAAGCCGAAGCGACTGTGCGGGCACCCTTGCAAGGAACGATGCCACGCGCCTGCCCGCTGCGACGAGAGTGCCGCCTGCCAGGAAGTCGTCACGGTCAGCTGTCCCTGTGGACACATCAAGCAAAAGGCGAGGTGTGGTGCGCGCTCCAATGGCAGCGGCGGAGAAGAAACGCCGCACAAGGCACACAATGCCCCCAAGTGTACCGACGGGTGTGCCCTCGCAGCGCGCAATGCACGCCTCGCCGAGGCACTCGGCCTCGATGGCGCCACGGGCAAGAACGCTTCCTCTTCTGCGTCTGCGTCTGCGTCTGCGTCCTCGTCCGCCGCACCGCAGTACCCCTCCGACCTCCTCATGCACTACCACACCCAACCCACCTTCTGCACGTCGCTAGAACATCAACTCACCGCCTTTATCCAGTCTCCACGTCACGCACTCATCCTCCCCCCCGCCTCACGCACACAACGCATCATCACACATATCCTCGCCAGCGCCTTTGGCCTAGGTAGCGAAAGCCTCGATGCGGAGCCGAACCGCAGTGTACAGGTGCGGCGCACAGCCGAGGCGAGGGTGCCCCGTGTTTTGCCGAGTGAGGTGTATGCCGGTATTAAGCGGGAGTGCGAGGCGGGGTTGAGCGGCGCTGCGACGATTCAGGCGTGCATTGCGGCGCTCGGTGGTGGTGGTGCGAGCACACCAGCGAGCACCGGCGGGACGACATCGGCATCGACATCGACATCCAGGCTGGTTCCCCTGCGTAGTACTGTCCCCACGGCCAACGCACCGCCTTACAATGCGCTCCTCCTCCAAGGCCTCTTTGGGCAGGACGAGCCAAGTCTCCGTGCGCTCTTAAGTGGGAGCACCTCCTGGAGTACGGGTGCCGCCCAGCCCCCCCTCCGCCTCGTCAATTTCAAAGCCCGCTGGATAAGCGATGAGAGCGCAGTACTCTTCGTCGAGGGGGAAGCGGGAGCGCGCGCTCAGGCTGGAGGACCTGCCACACCCACGGCGTGGAGCACCGCACCAACACCAATGACGGCGCGTCTCCTCGCTGCAAAGGGAGATGTGCTCCGCGCTCTTCGCGCCGCACAGGCACTCTCTGGTGCGCGGGCGGGCGTACTTGCCGTGAGCTATGATGTCGCGTCGGGGAGGGTCACGCGGAGGGAAGATCGGGCGGGCACGACTGCGCCAGGGGGTGGAGCTGGAGCGAATGCGTGGACGAGAGTCGGCTCGCCGGGGGGTAGCACCAGTGCGAGTGGGAGTAGTACGCCCACTCTTGCCGCGGGAGCACAGGGAGGAGCACAGGGAGGAGCGGCTAAGTTGCAGGGGTGGGCTGCTGTCGTTTCTGCCTCGGGGGCGGGATTGGGGTCCGGCTCGGGATTAGGGTCCACTACGACGCCTGCTCCTGCTTCTGCTTCTGCGTCTGCCTCTGCTCTTGTACAACCGAGCGCGAGTGGACTTCTCGAGACGAGCGGTAGCGGGAGTGGCAGTCGCACTCCAACCTCGAACGCGAACGGGAACGGTGACGCCCTGCGGAATACCCGCGCACATGCCATTCCTGTACGTGCGCCCGGGCAGGTGCAGGACAGGGAGCAGAGGAAGAGCGAGGAGGAGAAGGGGGTAGGGCAGGGCTTGCAGGAGAGCGCAAGGGAGAGGGAGAGCGAGAGGGAAGAGACGCCTGAGAGTTGGGATGATTGAGTGCGTGTGCGCGTGCGTGTGCGCATGCGGGGAGGGAAGGCAAGGCAAGGAGGAGGGAAGAGGGTTGGAGGAAGTGGGACGGAATGGGATAGGTTGACTGCGACGGTTGGGACGGATAGAACGCTCAGCCCGGTCGTTCCTGCAATGCAATGCAGTGCCCCGCGGTCGTCCCGATGTCTAATGTTCAATGAAGCTGTAGCATGCGGAAGATGTCGTGCGGCCCTGGAATGCACCGTCAACACGCGCCACACGCCACACGCCCACCCACGCCGGACTACTGCATCGGTGGGGTGTCGCGTCGCATCGCGTCGCCAGCGCAGGCGCAGGTCTTTGTGGGTAGGGTGTGGTAGGGTGGGGCAGGGTGGGGTATGACTTGCCTTGACTTGAGTTGACTTGACTGGGCTGGACTTGAGTCGACTCAGCCTGATACCTTGCGCTGCGACGAGGGGCTGAGGAGTAGCCCTCCAGAGCTGCGTGCTGCGAGATGCGAGATCCCCGAGTCCAGACTCTAGCTACGAGGTCATCGCCCTGCGGGAAACCTTCGACCGAGGACCCAAGCGCGAATTACAGGATACCCCACACTTCGAGTTCTGGTGCGGCGGTGGCGGTCGCGGTGGCGGTCGCGGTTGAGGTATTGCTCGTACCTACCTACCTACCTACCTACCTACCTATGCAGGCCTAGGCCTCGAGAAGCGCGAACCGCAGGGTTGCTTAAGTTGAAGCTTGCAAGCCTGCCTGCCTGCCTGCTCGCCTGCCTGCCGGTTTGTCACTTCGCTCTTGTACTTGTCCCCCTCGCCCCTGAGCGCCAATCGTGAATCGCTGGGATTCCTCTTCTTCCCTCCCGCTGTCCCCTGTACCCTCAATGAGACGGAAGCGGAAGTGGAAGTGGTTCACGGACTCACGCCCAGACACACTCCTACAAAGAGACAGCCTTGGCCATCCATATCAGTGTCGCCACAATGCATTTGCACTCCTGTCTGCGCGGACTGTACCCGCCGGCGCGGCGCGGCGAACTACCATAACCTCGCGACAGGCGGTACCTGAACCACTGGCGGCTCGTCCTCGCCCCCGCCCTTGCCCTCACCCTCACCCCCGCCCTCGCCCCCACCCTCGCCCTCGCCCGCTGCCGCCGCAGCCGCAGCCGCGACACCCTCCAAGCGCAGTAGCACCTCCTCAACAGCGAGCTTCACCTCCTCGAATACAGCCGGGACGGAGCTATCCGCTGAGATGGTGCGCCAGCGCGTCGTTGCGGGGGGGGTCTGTCCTGCTTCGTTCTCGCTGCCGCTCCGACTCTGACCGACAGGCGACACTGCCGACTGCGCTCCCCGCCCCTCCAGCACCACCCTCTCCACCAGCGCAAACCCCTCCCTCACCTTCCTCTGCACTTCCTCCCGCTCAAACCGCTCTTCCCCGTATCCTCCTCGCGCAGCGGCCGTCTCCGGACGGAGGGAAAGGAAGAGCGTCAAGTCCGGAGCGGGGAGACCCGCGTCGAAGGAGAGTTGCGTGCGGAGGCGCGCGTCCGTTACGTCCAGTCGGGTAGCGCCCTCGCTCTCGCCCTCGCCCTGGCCCGAGCCCGAGCCCGAGCCCTCGCTCCGCTCAGGCTCCGTCGTAGCCAAAGCATACGCCACTCCACTAAAAGCATACCTATCCGCTATAACATCCCTGCCTTCCCTGAGATGCCCCTCGAGGACCTGCGCAAGCTCCCACCGATTCGCAGCGAAGAGTAAGTGCACTGCGCGCGCAGGTAAAGGCGCGGTCTTGCGTGCATCGGAGGTGAGGTAGGTGTTGATTAGGGAGCCGATGAGCGTAGTGCGGTCGGGGAATTTCATGATGCGGATGGGGTCGGGGTCTGCGTTGGGGGAGGTCGAGGAAGAGGCAGACGCAGAGGCAGACGCAGACGCAGATGGAGAGGCGTGACGTCTCCGCGCACGAAGGTACTCGGCGAGGAGCTCCACCTGCGTGGACTTGCCCGCGCGGTCCAGTCCCTCGACTACGATGAATGCGCCGCGGCGGCGGTGGGGGAGGGGCCGTGTGGCGATGCTGCGGAGTGGGGCAGGGCAGGGCAGGGCATCCGTCTGGTGGCCACGGCGGGCGGAAGCGCGGCAATTGTCAGACGAGACCGAACAAAGAGGCACGGCACCTGCGGCGACTCGGCCACTCACGACGGGGTGTGGTGCGTACATGGTCGCCAGGACCGGATATTGAGATGTTGATATTGACGGGACGTGAATAGAGCGAGACCAGAGTCAAAGCCAGAGGGGCGGGCGGGGAGCACGGATATGGAAGAGGTGTGCGGGGAGCGCAAAGAGAGGAAAAGAAAAGCATAGCAGTCGTGAGAAGAACCGCAATTCAAGGGCGGACAGCTACTCCGTCGCCCTGTACCGTTTCCGCCCCCCCGCGGTGCTCGCTCCCGCCGCCTCACCTCCTCCGACCACTGCTCGGCCTGTTCTCGTAGTCGTCATCACCGCCACCGCCAAAGAGGCTGGCAATCTGCTCGCTTCCTCCGCCGATGGCCTCGCGCACACGGCGGGTAGGCTTGAACGCATTGCCGTCTGCGTCGTACACACCCGTTGAGGGCTCGAATTCCGAGTACTTGTTCGAGGCAGCAGAGGAGGATGACACGGAGCGAGAGCCAGTGGGAGCGGGTGCGGGTGCAGCAGAAGGGACCGACGCAGGCGCAGGCGCGGGTACATTGGTGCGGGTGGGGGCCGTCTCGCGGAGGGGCTCGTCGTCGCTGCCGCTGCCAAAGAGGGAGGAGATCTGCGCAGAGCCGCCGCCAATGGCCTCGCGGACGCGGCGTGTGGGCTTGAATGCGTCGCCGGACGCGTCCCTGACGGCGGGGTTGTATGCGTATTCGTCGGTCGAGGCGGTGGGCGTGGCTGCGGGCGGTGCGGGTGCTGCTCGTGGCTGCTGCAGCTGTGGTGGCTCGTGGGACGCGACGCCCTCTGTCAAGCGGCCGAAGGTGGCGTACCTGCGCCAGGAGGTGTGGGGAAGAGGGAAGAGAGGAGCATGTTAGTTGAGACGCGTGCGTGCATGTATGCGCTAGTACTGCACCCCCCGCCGGAACTACGCACTTGGGAAGCCTCCTGAGCTGCGAGTAGTGCGTGTCGACCTCTACACCCTGTACCTTGAGAAAGTTGATGAGGCTAGCGCGGGTGAAGCAGATGGAGTCCGTTTCGGCGAGTTGGCCTGGTGAGGCGGCGCGTCACAGTGTCAGGAATGTTCAACTCGTGGGTATCGATGCGCGCTTTGCTCCCCCGACTCACCAAGCAAGTACCCGACATCCTTGGGGTTCGTCTCGGGGTTGAGCGTGTTGTTGGGCGTGAAAGTGGAAGCCATGGTGGGCGGACGTAGGGTGCAAGGAGGGCGGTGACGTGACGTGGGGCAGTGATGGCAAGCAAGACAAGACGAGGCGATCTTCGAACGGCAGTCCTCTCCCCACTCACGCACTTGCCCTTTGCTTTGTTGCTACGCCCACACGCCCACACGCCCCGCGTGTGTGTGTGGTGTTGTTCTGTCTGGGCGCGCCGCGCGTCACGCGTTGGCGGGCCTCGCACATCTCGGATCCGAAGCGGCCTGACGGCCTTTCATGCGCATGGGTAAAGTGCGCCTCTTCTGGTCATGGTCATGGTATGATGCGCTCCGCAAAATTCTCTGTGTGTGGCAAGTCGCAATCACCACACACGGCTCGTCGCGGCGGGATTGTGGGTGCAAAGCACTGGACGGCATGGCATGCCCACCTCTCTACCATGGGGCCTTGGCATGAAGTGATGCCTCGAGGAAGGAACGCGCCGGTCGAGTATGTACGCCCCCAAATTAAAGCACTCTCCTTTGTCCTCAGTCGTCTGCGTTGGGATGTTTGGCCGGTATCCACCGTTGACCATTCGTCGCACTTTCCTGGCACGCCTCCCTCGCTCGACGCGTCGCCCTTTCCGCGTTTGCAGATGAGGTGCAGCTGCGTCTGCGTCTGCGTTTGCGTCTGCATTTGCAGAGGGACAAAGACTATGTCTCCTTCCTCTCAACGTACAACACTGCACTGACCCTTTTCCAGTCGTCTTTGCGCAGCACTTGCACTGTACGCCCACCACGCCACGCCGCGCCATGCCGTGTCGTCTCATGCCCGGCGTCACCCGGAGCGCCTTCGAGCCCCCCGGCGCGTGCGTGCGTGGGGGCGGGGGTGGAGGCGCCGTATAAAAAAGTCTCGTCTCGGATCTCGCTTCAGTCGGCGCTTATCAGCAGCAGCACCGGCGTGTGGCCCGCTGCGAGCTCGCCCCGTCGGGGTATTGCTGACGAGACTACATATCGTCCATGCGCCCATCCATCCATCCATCCACGCAAATGCTCTCCTCTGCTCCCTCTCTTGTCTTTGCCAAGAGTCGGCGGGGGCGCGGGCGGCGGCTGGAACTAAAGCTGGAGCTTATCTCTACCCGCCGCCGCAACCGCAACCGCAACTCGCACCCCCGTACTTTACCGCAGATACGGACGCCCCTTCCTCGCCTCGCTCCGCCCCGCCCCTAGTTCCAGGCATTCGCTTCGCCCCCCCGGCCCGCTCTTGCTCTTTTGAAGTCTTTCCACTCCTGTGGTGCCAGAACTTTGTCCTTTCTTGCATGGGCAATGGTCAATCGGGGCGCGAAGAGTGCGGTGCGGTGCGGTGCGGTGCGGTGCGGTGGGCGGGCTGAATAACAAAAGTCAGAAATAGGTTTGCCTCTGCGTCTGCGTCTGCATCTGCATCTGCGTCTACGTCCGGGCGTCGATGGGTGGAAAGAAGAGGCGCGGGCGCCGGGTAAAGATTTCGCACGGACAAAGCACCGCCTCCTCGGGAGATGAGGTCTTGATGGGCGTACCTACGTATTGTGCGCACACACATACAGTGTCATTCATCAAGGTCATGCCATGCCATGTTAACGGAGTTCACTCCTTCCCCCTTTCCCTCTTCCTTGTCCACCGACATCGACATTGGATCTGACCGTTACATACCATATCCCATACCTACAATACTTGTACTCGCAGAACTCCCCACCCAAACCTGAAACGACGATTGCGCTCGCTGTCGCTTTACTGCCACGCACGCACGCACACGACCGCACCGCACAGTATTGTACCACCTTCCATACCATTAAGGTACACCGTCCCGCAACACACACGCACATACACACACACAGCGCACCCCCCTCGACGCAGAGATGTCCTTCTCCTCCTCCGCAGTAACCAACACCCCCTTGGACGTCCACGCCGACGCAGCACAAGCACAAAGCAGGCGCCGACGGAACGCGCCTTCCCTCCCTCGTTCCCTCTCGCGGAGCCGTGCCCACGCCCACGCTTCTGTTCCTGCTCCTGCCCAATCTCCATGCGGTTGCCCCCGCCCTGCCTCCCTCTCCCGTGCGCGTGCCTTAGCGCCGAGCCTCACCACAACCTCATCCTCCCCCGTCCTCGTCCTTGCCCTCGCCCCGCTCCGACCCCTCGCGCTCGTCCTCCTCCCCTCCCTGGCAGACACCCTGCAACGCACCCTCCTCAACCTCCTCGCGCTGCTCCTCCTCCTCCCCACTGCGCCCCTCTCCCTCTACCTCAACTACGCGCAGACGCCCTCCATCCGGCGGGGGGAGGGTCGTGTAGGGCGCGGACTCAAGGAAGTGAGCGGGTGGTTGTGGGATGGGTTTGATTGGTTGGAGGATAGGGAGGTGGAGGAGGAGAGGTGGGGGTTGAGGGCTAGGGCTTGGTTGGGCGGAGGCGAGGGCCCGAGCCCGAGCCGCAGAGGGACAAGGCTCGGACAGCAGCAGCAGCAGAAGAGCGCGCAAAGAGGACGCGGAGGAACGAGGAGTGTTACCGACGGTGGTGACGGGTGAGTTTGAAGTCGACTTGCCCGGTGCGCCCGTGCGAGAGCGTACACTGAAGTCACACCTCTGCACTCCCGCCCACGCAGCAGCAGCACCTCAGAGGGCAAGTCCCCCTCGCCGTGCACCTGCGCGCGCCCAAGCCCTCGTCCTCGTAGGTTGGAGCACGACCGCTCCATGGACTCGGGGATCGAGCTGTGAGGTGGGGAGTGCTCAATCCGTGGCGTGCCGTGGCGATGATTAATGCCCCGCCGTGTCACCTCGAGTCGGGAAGGCGCAGAGCATCGGATCTGGCCGTCGTAGCGCACCGAGTCTTGGTTGTACACGTGACTAGACAGCAATTGGTACAATCGTCTTGCCTTTTCAACCCGAATGTACGTGTTTGTGGACGGCATGCATCAGCAGTCGCATCTAAGGCGGCCGCAGTGTGGCGCCACCCATCGCCTGTGCCTGCGTTTGCGTTTGCGCGTGCGCGTGCGCGTGCCCAGCGCCCATGCCCACTTCCCGCTCCAGCTCGACCAGATTCAGCTCACCCTCCTTTCCGAGGTCGAGTTCCACGTCGAGGTCGAAATCGAGGTCGAGGTCACCGAGGGGTACGTGCTCGTGAGGCGGCGGCGCCTCTGTCTTCCCCTGTCCCTGTGCGGCGACGGCGGACTGCTCCGCCTCGAGGAGGGCCGCTTCCAGCTCACTAGGGTCTACATCTCCATGTACATACATGTCCTCGTTAGAATCCACGTGACCATGGCCGTTCGCAGCTTGAGTTGCTGCCTGTCGCGGCCCAAGCGGCAGACTAAGGCTCCGCAGCCCGCGCTTTTCCAAGAGGTAGTAGCATGCGGCGGGCGGTGCGTCGGGCGCAAAGACGAGGTGGGCGACGCGGAGCGGGTGTGATGGCGTTGCGCTCGTCGTTGTCGTTGAAACAGGCTTCGGCGCTCCCTCTGCAGTGGTGTCCTCGCCGCCGTCGCCGTCATCATCATCGTCCCTCTCCGGCGGGGCGTGCCGTAGGCAGAGGCGAGGTGTGGCCCCGTCTCCCTCCCCGCTTCCCTCCTCTTCTTCCCGCCCGGTAACGACGACCCGCGTCTTACAGAGCATCACCCGTGCATTGACGCAATTATTCCACACGTGCCCGAGCGCCGCCTGCTTGGCTGCCTGTGCGGCAGTGGCGGCCATCGCTTCTTCGCTGAGTGCCTCTTCACCGTCGTCTGCATCATTGGCCATATGGAGCGTGTCCTCCGTCGTAGCGTATGAGTCGAGCAAGCCCGAGAAGAACGGCGCTTGCTGGCTGTATGCCAGTGGCGTCTGGTGCTGACGCTGCTGCTGTTGCGTGGCGGACGCACCACTCCGAATGGCCTTGACTGCATCGAGTTCACGATCGAATACGTCTGATACGTGATTAACGACTAGGACTGCACACCCGCCGTCCTGCTCCTGCGCGGCTAGGCGCTTGAGTGCGTCCGACGTGGTGCACAGCGAGCGAGAGCGCGCGACCATGGCGTTCATTGAGGAGGGGTGGGTGGCGTAGAGGAGCGAGGGCAGGTTGTCGAGGATGATGAGCTTGAGTGGCGGCAAGGACGCCTGGCTCGCAGAGGCAGAGGAGAGACGGTGTGCGAGTGCGGGAATGGTAAAGTCGAGGACGTGCTCGAGGGCGTCCATGTCCCGTATAGAGGCCAGGTGGGTGTTTGCCAGGAGCTGCGCAATAACGGCCTGGACTGCGGCCTCCTCGTCGCCGTCGCTGTCGCCGTCTGCGTCTGCGTCCTTGTCGGTATGAATCCTGCGCTTCTTCGTCGGCCTATCTGCTTCCCTTTGTCCCCGCCTGGAACGCGCACGGAACCGCCTCCTTACCACATCCTCTGCCATCTGCGTCATCCTCTGTACGAAGAGACTGCACTGCGTATCCCCCTCGGAGAGCATCAGCGCCACGCTTCCCGCCTTGTCTCCATCGTCGCCATCCTCATCGCTGCCGAGCCCCAAGGCAGTATGTACAGCGAGCTGCATCGCAAGCTGGGACTTGCCCGTTGCGCTCTCGCCGACAAGCTCCGTAAGCATTCCGAAGCGTATCCCGCCGCACATCATCTCGTCTAGTCGGGAATCGCCCGTGCTGAGGTGGCGTGGCGCTTGTGCTGGTGGCGCTCGGCCCGCCTCTTCACCCTCGTGTCCGCCCTCGCCCTCGCCCTCGCCAAGACACACCACTCGGGGAAGTGCAAATCCCGCCAAGCCCCTACCTACGCTCTCCGCCTCCTCCATGCTCCCGAGCCTCAGTATCTGTGCAAGCTCAGGCGGGGGGACAGCAACGACCTGTGCGACATTGAAGAGCGCCGCACGGCGGCAGTACGCTTGGTAGCGCGGGTGAAGGGGCGTCTGCGAGATGGGCAGGGGCGGGGAGGCGTGGCTGTGGCGGGGCTGGTATTGCTGTGACGGTTTCTGTTGGGGTGTACCGGAGCGAGAGGGAAGAGAGGGGACGGGTGTACTGGAGCTTGACCGGGGAGGGAGGTGCGGCGACTGCTGCCTGAGAGCGGCATCTTGGGAGCCGGAGCTCGGACCGGGCGTAAGCGGGCGGGTGGGCGTGCTGCTGGACATTGTCTCGCGTGGCAATGCAAGCGTATATGCTATGTTATGCTATGCGTTTGCGCAGGTATGAGTGAGAAGTGGGACATATTGCGATAGGAAATAGAGAGAACGGGAGACGAGGGGCGAGAGGAAAGGGAATGAGCCTGGCGTCACCGGGGCATACTGATGGCGTAGGAGAATACCAAATGCGCGAAAAGGAGGGGATGATTCGTGACGCCGTAATGGGACGATTGAATGAAATCCCAGAGATGTTGTACTGAAAGTGAAAGGAAGGAAAGGAAAGCTTGCATGGAAGTGTCTTTACTCGCTTCTCGCGGGAGCATTGCCGCCCCGCCCCGCCCACGCCCTTCTCCACTTTAGGCGCGTCGCGGACGCGTCCTTCTTCCCGCATCTGCCGCCGCCCACACCCGCAACTCAGACCAGTCTCACGCCGGTTCACACAGAAAGTCACACCACAACTCTCACTGTATGCTCGCAGAAAGATCTGCCATTGCTACCGCGGTCGGATGACCCTCTTCGAAGCCTCTTCTTCGCCGCCGCGCGGAGGGACAATTCGAGGGATAGCATACATCGCAGTGGGCGGGGCGCGCCCGCCTCTCCGTCTGCGTCCGTCGTGGCGCGCAACCGCTACCAGCACGCACATCTTGGACTGGACAGCAACGAGGCAAAGGGAAAGGGGGAAACGGAACAGAGTACAAGTGACAGAAAAAGAGAAAAGAGAAACACTGGGTAGCAAGAAGCCGCAAGAGACGCGGAGGGAGGTGGGGGATTGGACGCTCGGGTGCGTCGGTGGGAGCGTGCGACGTTATAGCCGGATGCCGAATCAGCGTGCTTGGATTGCGTGTGCGCGTGCGCGTGCGTAGAGTGCGAGGTATGATGGCAGCAGCAAAGCAGCCGTGGGCGAGATGATGCGGGTGCAGTTGCAATCGTGCGCGTTGGGCGTGCGCGTGAGCGTGGAAAGTGCGAGCTGATATGCGGGTTGCCAACTATAGGCCTTGTTGTAGTGCACGGGCGAAGAATTGGGGGGCAGGGGGAGTTTTGGGCAGCTGTCAAATGCTGCGAGTTGTGCGTCTAGTGCGGGCAAGATGCTGGCGTGTGTGTGTATGCGTTCGTAGTAAATCGTGTGTGCGTGGCGAGTGTGCGTGATATAGTCTTCGTAGTCGTCGCTATGCCTAGATGAGGTCGGCAACGTTGAGGGGCATCTCGTCGACGGCAGTGCTGTAGAATTGCTCAATGTCACGGAGCATACGGACGTCCTCGGACGTCACAAAGTTGATGGCGACACCCTTGCGGCCGAATCGGCCACCACGACCGATGCGGTGAATGTACTTCTCGCGGTCAGAGGGCAAGTCGTAGTTGATGACGAGCGACACCTGCTGCACGTCAATGCCACGGGCCAGCAGGTCCGTGGTGATGAGGACACGCGAGGAGCCCGAGCGGAACTCGCGCATAATCACCTCACGCTGCGCCTGGTCCATGTCTCCGTGCATCGCAGACACGGTGAACTCGCGCTCGTGGAGCTTCTCGGTGAGCCAGTCGACCTTTCTGCGCGTGTTGCAGAAGATGACGGCCTGAGTAATCGTCACCGTCTCGTACAAGTCGCACAGCGTGTCCAGCTTCCAGTCCTCCTTCTCGACGGCGACGTAGAACTGCTTGATACCTTCGAGCGTCAACTCGTCACGCTTGACCAGGATGCGCACCGGGTCGCGCATGAACTTCTTGGTGACCTCCAAGACGTCCTGGGGCATCGTGGCCGAGAGAAGCACGACCTGGGTGTCCTGGGGCAGCAGCTGGAACACCTCGTACATCTGGTCCTTGAAGCCGCGCGACAGCATCTCGTCGGCCTCGTCGAGACAGAACATCTTCAAGTGGTCGGTGCGGAAGGCGCGGCGGTTGATCATGTCGTAGACACGGCCGGGGGTACCGACGACGACCTGGCAGCCGTCCTGGAGCTTGGCCATGTCTTCACGGACGTTGGTGCCGCCGATGCAGGCGTGGCACTGGATCTTCATGTAGTCGCCGAGGGCAATGACGACTTTTTGGATCTGCTGGGCCAGCTCGCGGGTGGGCGCAAGGATGAGGGCCTGGACGTTCTTGATCTCCGGGTCGATGCGCTGGAGAATGGCAATGGAGAACGTGGCAGTCTTGCCGGTACCGGACTGAGCCTGGGCAATGACATCGTGGCCCTTGATGACAGGGACGACGGCGCGAGACTGGATGGCCGAGGGGCGCTCGAAACTGGTGGCAGTGGAGTCGGGGGTGACGTCATGTGATGTTAGCTTATGGTCACGCATACATGCGTACCTGTTGCCCCGCCACGCCACGCCACGC